>BMAC01000170.1:1639415-1689073 GCA_014905375.1 Phtheirospermum japonicum
CCTTCCCCGTGTGCTTTCTAAAAAGCAATGCAGTGCTCTTTCGAAATATTGATATATGTCCAAAATACCCTTTTTATTAAATTAATGCAATATTTTACATAATTACCATGATGACGTGTCGTAATCTCAACCATCAAATTATCCAATCTAATGGTCGAGATGAGTCCCTAGGTTCATATATAATGACATGGTTCCATTTGAACCAACCATATATATATATATATATATATATATATATATATATATATACGCGTGGTATAGATATGAGATATTATAAGTAAGGTCGTATTTCACAAAACCGATATTATAAATCTAATGAGTAGTGTCGTTATTAAAGCTCAATGTTATTAAGACTAATAAATATTGTTTGTCTAATAACTAAATTTAAATAATTAAAACAACTCAAGAATCGTAATAAGCAAACGGTTCAACACGTAAGAAGGAATATTATAGGGGTTTGAGTTCAATGGGTTACTCAATAAACGTCATATTAATTACTCAAATACTTTGTTCTAAACTCAATTCATTACAAGCCAATTGTACAACTAGTTTAATCCTACTCTCGAATAATTAACTGTAAATTATAAATAAAAAATCATATCTATATTCGAAATATTATTTATAACTCACATTAATTTAAACGATTCTCTTATATTTATGAATAATCTCAAATCTTTCTATCTTATTAACTAATGTGTCTTGTGCTATAATTCTATTTATAAACTGCATCTCACGATTTATGGTATGCAATAATTGAATAACACAAAAGATTGTCAAGCAACTATGCACATTAAACAATGAATACGAGCATAATAATTGGAAAAAGAAGATCATACTTGAAAAAAAACTCCACATTATCAACCACAAATCTACTATCTAACCCTAAAATAAGAGATTTCGCTAGACATATTACAATCAAAACCAAATAATGTTATATAATAAACCATGTTCAATTCAAATTAAAATAAAATATAAAACCCTAAAAGTTGGATATTCATTCTCGTTCGTTTCTTCTCATGTGTTGTTCGTCTTCAATCGTTCCTTGCGTCCCCAAGCGTTTCTTGTGTGTTAAAATTCCTAATATATGGTTTAGACTTTATATATACTATGAGGTCACTTGGGCGAAGAAGGTAACAAAAACGTGTTGAAGAAGGTTAGAAAATAGTTGTCGGATTCTGCCCAGGCAAATCAACGAGCAACGCCCCGACCACAGTGCTCATTCTTCAAAACGACCCTTCGTAACGGGATGGGCCGCGGGCATATGGTCCGACCATGGGTGCTCTTGGCAGCGGTCACAATTTTCGTCATAACTTTTTCGATAAAAATTCGATTAAGAAACGTTAAAAGGAATTGTAAAGCCAACTCAATTATCCTTTTAAACATATATTACACATCTTCAAACTCCAAGTTGTGAAAGAGTGATGAGCATTATTGTACCCGTGTATTATAGGGCTTCTCGAATCATTTGCGAAATCTTGATTCCTTTGCTCTTTCTTCACTCATTTTTTACATGAGGATCTTCTATACGTAATTTTTCACCCTACTCATAGTTTAAAAGCCTAAACTCAATGCTTCACTTCTATTCAAGCTTGGCATACCAATAATGCTAAAATTATCGTTAACTAACCTACAAAATGAATAAAACACGTAATAACATCTAAAAATATAAAAAATAATAATAATTAAATCACATTGTTCAAACTAAAATCAAACCCTAACACGATGAGATTTATTATGCATGTAAAAACCGTAATTATCAGAGCCCACTGATGCTCTTCCCAAGTTAGTCTCTTTTAATTTCTTCTGTATTCGTCAATATATTATTATCAACCTAAAAGGGGAAATCCTTGTTGTTTATGTATGCCAATCGTCTTTGTTGTTTATATACATATGTATACGTGTGTGTGATTAAGGGGATGCTTGGTCGGTGGGTTTGAGGAGTGGGGAATGAGAAAGAGTATTAAAGTGGTGCTTGGTAACTACCACACTATGGGTTTGATTGCCCAATTTTCAGTGTTGAGTCATACCCACCACAAATAAAGGTTATCAAACCCATTAACTTCCACGATCAAACCCATATCCATTCTCATTTCAAACAAATTCACAAAACATCCCCTGATTGTTTATATAACTATATAATGAGATGTTTTATTATTGAGATAAATAGAAATATACAATTTATGCTAAATTATTTTAGGTTGATTTTAATATATATCACTTCGAGACACTAAGTCTTGTTTATAAATACACACACATATACACAAACATTAGATTTTCAATAAAATTGTAATACAAAAAAAAAGTAATAATTTTCAAATATAATAATTGAAATAAATATATTTAAAGTTCTTAAAAAGTATATTAGTTTAATTACAGTAAAGACTCTTATGATAAAAATATACGAAAAGCTACTTCAAATCTGATTTATCGAATTATTCACAAAAGATATTTCATATAGTAACTTGTGAAAATCACGATAGTTTGAATGTTCAAATTTTGTTTTCTTTTGTAAAATACAACAAAACAATTTAATGAGAAAAAACATTTTCGCATTTTACTATTTTACTCCCTCCAATAAAGAGTAGGCTCATCATAACATTAAACATTGACATTAGATGATTTGATCTTCGTATATAGGTTAACTAGTTTAACACCCGTGTATTACATGGGATTTAAAAAAAATATTTTTGAAAACTTAAATTTTAAATTTAAAATAAAAAATTGAAAGGATGTCTCAACTGTGTCTTGTTCAATTTATTAATTTTTATAATTATTAATTAATATTATATTTTAATATTTAGATTAAATTTATTAATAATTATTTTCACATACTTATAAAAATTCAAAAGATGTCACATTTTCAACCCGTCTCTAATCTATATTAAATAATTATTATTAACTCACTTTATATTTTTATATTTAGATTAGTTATTTTAATAATTATAGTTACATACATTGAAAAATTTAAAAGATGGCATACTCTCAAGCATTCCTGCATTGTGCCAGTATCTAATAGATATTAATTAATTAATTTATATATTTTATTTTTTTAATATTTAGATTGAAGTCATTACTAATATTTAGTTACATACTCCAATTATTGCAAATATATCATAATTTACCTATACATAATATTTAGAAATTCCAAAAATAAATTATTCCAATTTTTATTATAAATACGATTTATTTAATTAATTTCATAATTAAGATTTTTTTTGTAATTAAAATTATTTCATAGGTAATTTATATTTTAGTTAAAATAATTAATTTATATTTTTATAGTAATTATATATGACTTATTTATATTTTATATCAGGAGTATACAAAAAAATTATTGAATTAGACAAAATATAATAAAAGAAAACTATTAAGTTGGGATAAATATAATAAAAATATATATTAAATTAGATAAGATGCAATAAAAGAAAAATATCAAATTAAGTATGTATTAGGCTCGGATGACACATAAGCAACCCAAGCACCAAAATTTTTTATTATCCAAACGAAACATACGAAACAGGCACATAGATTAAGAGGATTTTGCATTAATATATATTTATTAACTCACGTGTATTAAACGGTACTTATTAAAAGATAAATATAAAAAATATTTGTGATAATTACTGAATTTTAAATTTAAAATAATGTATTATCAACCCATGCCTTATACATGTATAATCTATTTATTAATTATTATAAATATTAAATAACTTTGTAGTTGATGTTTAAATTAAATTCATTAATAATCTTAATTACATACTTACAAAAATTCAAAAGGCATCACATTCTAAACCCGTGTCTAATATCTATTTTATTAATTATTATTATTAAGTCATTTTATATATTAATGTTTAGAATAAGTTCGTTAATAATTATTAGACATACTTTGAAATATTCAAAAGATGTCATACTCTCAACCCGTGTCGCATTATACTTGTGTCTAATCAATGTTTATTAGTTATTAGTATATAATTTAATATTTTTATGTTTAGATTGAATACATTATTAATATTTAGTTACATACTTAGATTATTGTAAATAACTCATATTTTACCTATATGAAATAATTAAAACTCAAAAAATAAAATTATTTTAAATTCTATTAACAATAAATCTTATTTAATTATTCTGGTAGGAGAGGGTTAGTTAGCAAATAACTCCTGTGGCTGCATACAACTCATAAGTAAATAAAGCTTTTTTTTATTAAAATTATTTTATACGTAGTTTATCTTTTAATTAAATAACTAATTCAAATCTTATCTACTAATTATATATGACTTAATTATACTTTTATATTAAAAGAATTAAAGGAAAGTATTGAATAAGAAAAAATATAACTCGTATATTATGCGAGATTTAAAAAGGAAAAATATTTATTAAAAATATTAAAATAATAATATTGAAGATGATAAATGCAAACCGTAACATTATTTATTCTATTTATGGGAAGATTTTTTTAACAATAAATAATTTTTACACACAAATGAGAACATTGTTTGTTCTAATTACGGTAAGACTGGTTGTCATAATAAAGAATCTTCAAGTTTTTTTACAGTGAGTCATGAAATTAATTGTAAAATATACCAAAATAGCCTAAACTTGAGGTGGAACGAAGTATAAAATTGAGTTTGAGAAAATGTAAAACATACAAAATCTGCGTGTCACATTTGAATATGTAATATAAAAAGTTAAAAATTATAAGACACTGATAATTCTATTGAAAAAACGTCATCCATCTAACTTGTAGTGTATGTAATATTATTTTATTATTATTTTTAGTTTATTTTTATGTGTTAAACACTAATTTATTCATATAGATATATAATGTGTGTATCAATACATTATATTGGGATTAGATAAAAAAGTTTATAATATATTTAATATTTATTTTCCTATGCGTAATAATTTATTATTATTTATTTTATCTTTTTGTTTTTGTTTTTTTGGGGGGCATAAAAATAGTTTATCATATATATATGTTATTTTCAATTAATTATATTAGGATTAGATAAAAAAAATTAAATTTACTTTTCTTATATTTATTTTTATTTTGTAATAATTTTATATAACTCGTATTTTTTTAATTAAATATTTAAAATATAAATAATACTATTTTGACTTTTATTATAAATAAAAATTAATTCAACTTATAGATTTTTTTCTAATTTCTAACTTATTTATATTTTATATTAGTAGAATAAAAGAAAGATATTGAATTAGGAAAAATATGTCAAAGAAAACATTAAATTAGGTAACATGTAATAAGGGAAAATATTAAATTAGGCAAAATATAATATTAAAAAAATATTAAATTAGGTAAAATTTAATAAAAAGAAAATATTAAATTAGGTAAATATTAGGTTCGAATGATACCGAAGTACCAGAATTTTTTCCAAAGCTAACGAAGTATGAGAAAAAAACACATATGATAGGAGGATTTTACATTAATATATAAGGGAGATAATGATAATAATTATAATTATTTTTATTTTTTGAAAAAAAACTTCATTAGGTGTTAAATTTAGGGCGCCCACGGTTATTTTTCAGGCCCATTAAGCAGAATCAACACTAATAGTGCACATGGCAAACAAAGGAGCTAGGGGCAAGTACACCATAAAAAAAGAACGATTTAAAAAAAAATAGAAGAAGAAGAAAAGAAAGGAAGAAGAAGAAAAGGTCAAATTATTCGATTCAAAATATACCGTTAAAAAGTTATTTTTATTAAATAAGTTATATTAATAATAATATAGTAGATAATAATATCTATATATATATATATAAAGCCTAGTATTTCTAAATATATTTTCCAAGTTTCTCCCGCTCTTTTTACTTACTTTTATAGGAATTGTATTTATTATTTATATAATTATTTATGTAGTACTTTCTTGGATCTTATGATTTATGTAAAAAAAAAATTAAATATATAGAAGAATTATGTATAACTATATATAAAATCTAAGAAAAATAAAAACAATATAAAAAATCTAAAAAATAATAAAATATAAAATTAAAAAAATAGATAAATAAATGTAAATAATTAGTTAATAAATTTGCAAAATCCAAAAAAAAAATATAAAACATAAATATTGTAAAATATTGTAAAATAAAATTAAAGATATTAATAAAATCACATAGAAAAAAATATAAGCACTTATAATTAAATTTAATATTATTTAATAAATATGAAAAAAAAATTCAACAATCGAATAATATTAAAGAGAAAATCATGAAATAAGTTAAATTAACTTAAAATCTTCATAATTAGATTCTATAAAGTTATTAAATAAATCTAAAAACTAAAAAAAATCGAGAAAATATAAAATAAAATTGAAAAATAATAGTATCAATTACAAAATAATATATATATATATATATATATATATATATATATATATATATAATCTGAAAAATATAATATAAAAATAAAATGTATAATCTATTAATAAATCTAAATATTTAGTTTATAAACCTGCAAAACTGGGAAAGTAATAAATTTGTCAAATGATATAAAATACATTTGTTTTTCATATAAATAAAATACTAGAAATTTAATTAAATTACAAATATTTATTTATAAATACAAAAATGGAAAGAAAACCCCAGAATTTGCTAATATTATAAACTTAACYTGAATTCATAGCTACAAAACGATTTACCATTAAAGTACAGAAAATTATTAACTTAGTATAAATATAAAATAAATCACAAATTACAGGAAATATAAAACAATATAATTAAATTTAAAAAATATGAATAAAAACAAAAAAATTTATAATTTGATTTAAAAAAATCATTTAATAAGTTTGTTAAAAAAAAGATCTTATAAGTACAACCAAAAACTTGATGCAACGAACACTATATATATATATATATATATATATATATATATATATATATATATATATATATATAATTAATCGGTAACAAAAACTTGTCTTTTCTTTCATAATTTTATTTCTTGACCAGAACAGACGATACGAGGACAAACCTAATAGAGTCATATCTTTCAATTTTCTATACGTAATTCGGCTAAAACCTAGATAACCCAATATTTGACCCAAAACGTGTCACAAACTTGACAATGACACTTTATTTCTTTTCTTTTTTTCATTTTTCTAATAAAATTAAAAATTATATTATGAACATAAATGAATGGTAAATAACTTTATACAATTATTTGATTAAAAAAAAATAATTATATAATCGCATAATATAAAGAACTCAATACATTATTTTAAAATTCTTAACTGAACAATTATTTATGATTATTTGTATATTAATAGTTTGTGACTAATTACTATGATTTTATGTATTTAACATTAGAAATCCACAATAAATGATTTATTACTATTGATTTTATAATTACTTTCATATAACTTATATATATATATATATATTTATAATTTTAATTTATTTATCGGGTTCATCAACTGACTCGATGACTTGATGTTTAACTCGATTACTCAGTGGCTATCCCGAACAATTAACGGGCTGATTTCYAATATATTATTTATAATAAAATAGAATACAAAGGCCCTTAATTAAATTTGTAATACTATGCCTCATTTATTTGGTATTTATTTTTTCATTTTTGTAGTGTTTTATTTATTGTTATAATATTTATATATTTTTTAATTTCTAGATTTTAAAATTTTTTATCTTATAACTTAATTAAGTATACTACTTTATGTTTTAAGATATTTTAAGATTTATTTAATTATTTATAACTTCTTGATATTTGTTATTATTTTTTATCAACTTTTAATAAATAAAAAAACTATTCAAAAATAATTTTTATATATTTATTTAATTTACTTTATAACTATAGCCAATTTACTCTTTTAATGTCTTTAAAATAAATATTTAGAAATTAATTATAAACTTATTATATTTTTATCTGATTTCAAAATATTATCATATTTATTATATTATATTATATTATATTGTAATATTTCAATTTTTTATTTATTTTATTTTAGAAATTATTCAGAATCATTTGGAATTAAAACACATGTGTCGTATTTATTTAACTGAATTCATAACTTTCTCTGATTTATTTTATTATTTATAGAATTTTAAGTGTGTTTTTGTTACTTTTAGTTTTCAGTAAATGATTATTCAAAATTTAAATTATTTTTAATTTATTTTATAAAATCTATGTGAAATAAGATATATTTTATACTATTTATTCATATTTTTGTACTTTTAAATTATTTGATAAATATTTATATATAAAATATATTTCTTATTTATATTCATCTTATTTCATATTTTTTGTGATTTATTTTATTATTTTATAATATTTTTATATTTTTCTTATTATTAAATAATTATTTAGAAGTCATAATAGCTTAATCCAATTTTAAAATATTCTAGGATTTATTTTGAATTGTTTTATAATATATATGGTTTTTGTAACTTTTTTTAATTTTAATTAATTAATATATATTTATAATTTAAATACAAGTTTTTGTATTTATTTAGTTGATTTTATAATATTTTTCAAATTATATTACAAGTATTATATTTTTATTGGTTAAAAGTTGATTTGGTAATTGTATAATTATATTGATATAAATTATTTCTAAAATAAAAAATACAACGAATTGCGACTAAAGTTCAACTAGATTAGTCAGTTGTACACAAACAAATTGATGTGATTAAATTATGAGTATTGGTAAAACTTTGGGGTACCTGTTGACAAACAAGTACATAAGTACCGATAATTAGAAAAAGCTAAATTTTTTTGTAAGATATTCTCTTTGTCTTTGAATACAAAGACTAAACAAGGAGATGCACGCAGTGATTTGTAATAACGTGAGTAATATGATTGTTCACGACTAACTAAAGGGAGAGCTTGCAATTATTAGCATATGATGATAACAAGTTAAATTGTAATTAGACTTATAATGTAGTCTACAAAATGTTGTTTCATAATATATATAAATATGGAGTTTGATGTTTTAGTGGGGTGCATATATCCGCGCCGTTTAATTTAAATTTGCTTATATTGAACAATAATCGTGACTTGAGTATTTTAAGTTATTATACTACATTAATAAATTAATAATATTACACTTACATTGAATGAATTACACCATCCATTTCAATTTGTTCCGTGCATCGCACGGGTTAAGCACTAGTTAGCATTAATACAACAACTATCACTTCGCTGGCCATCAGCGAGTTTTTTCTTCTTTTTCTAGTAAAATAAGTAAGAAATTTAAGTAAGAAATTTTCTCACATTTCAAATATAAGTAAGAAATTTTACTATAAATTAAAAAAATATATATTTTTGTATTAAGTAGGAAATCCATAACAATAATTTGGTATCAATAATTTTATTTTATTTTTGCAAAAAGAAAAATAAAGAAATTATGTTTAATAAGTAATAAATATATAATAACAATTGCAAATCAAGTAAGAGATTTTTAAATATATAAGAAGAAGTTTTTTGGACAAAAAATAAATTATTAAAAAAAAACTCATCGGATATATTTTCAACTCATCGTAAAAAAAAATTCCACTGCGGCAACGGCAAAGACATCCACTGTGCTATTATTATTATTATTATTATTATTATTATTATTATTTAATTTCATAACAAAGGTGTGTTATTTTCATACCAAAACTTTGGATTAATTGATAACAACTAAATGACTTAAAATTGGATCCGGTACTAATTGCAAATTGACCTCTCAGAAGACTATTTTACAATTTCCTCAAAAAAACATGAACATTTTATCATTCAAATAAAATAATTAAATTCCTCTTCCAATATAATCAAGAAAAAAAAATACATCGAGTTCTGATATTTCTCCATACCACTTCTTGCTACCAAACCAAGTACATTTATGTAACAATACTAACACTAACAATTGAGATTAACAAAATTTCCAATCTTGTCTTGGTATACTAAACAAACCAACGCCGACTTCTTCAGCGATAATTTAACATTGTAAGAACTAAAGACGTGACCGATTGGTGGCCACAAAGAATACAATCTCCGATCAGCTAATTAATGCAGAGGCTTAAGGTGGAAAATTTGGCAGGCTGACTTGTATGAACTCTTGGTTGCTGCCTCTTCGAACTTCTTGTTCGCAGTTTCGTTCTCCTCTAAGTTGGTTTGGGTAAAGAACTTTACCCACCACGATGAGCTCCGAAATTTGGCCTACACAATGAACAACGACAAACAAATTGGTTCAAGTGTTTCAAGATAAGGCCCTCGTACGGTTGTACCTTGCAGTCCTCACTGCCGATTTCAGAGTTGGCGGTCCCATTTTTTTTCTACCAACCAAGAATCATATCTTTTATAAAACTAGAAAAAATTACAGGATGAAGAATTAGAATTCCTAGAGATGTGATCCCCAATTATCTATATTTAATAGCATTTTATTATATTTGTTTATTTACACACACACCGCTTACCAAAGAAAAAAAAAGGAGACAAGATAGACTTACAGGGCGTCCAAACTTGGATAGTTCAGCGACTTTAGCTCTTTGATGGCCTGGGAAACCTACATATACATAATATTAGTAAAAACTCCACACTGAATCTAACATTCCCCTAACAAAAAAAAGCCCTTTTCTTTTTTGTTGTCTCGGTACAATACTGAGAATATAATCCTTCACATAAACTCAAAATGATATAAAGCTGTATTGGAATATTTGATCACTCAGACAATGTGTTGGAGCACATAAAACAAGACTTTCCAGATCATTAAGGTGGAAAACACAACTAAAAAAGATAATTCGAACAAAATTAAGAAAATAATTACCAGATAATATAATTACACCATCAGATGACACCCTCGCTAGCTCTGGAACGGTCTTGTTAAGATACCTTGGCGATAAGTAATCCAATGCATCAGACACGATGACAAGAGAAAATGACTTAGGCCTGTAGGGAAGGGGAAACTTAATATCAGCCACACGCACGATGCCTTTGTGCACAAGACTCCTGCAATTGGCATCGACTTCGTCCAGCTCGTACGGCTCTAGGCCCCAAGCTTCGGTATCCTCTTCTTTTAATAACTGAGACACTACCGAGCAGGTTTCGGGGCCCACGTGCAACACTTTTCGCGTGCTGTCACCGTATGCCTTTTTAAGAATAGGTATTAACCTCTGAAGTTCTAGTGTACATGAAACACCACCTGCATATACATGAATTGATTACTGAAACGGCATTTCACATATGATTAGTAGAATTTGTTTGGGTATGAAAATGAATTTAAAAAAAAAAGGCTGAGAAAATACGAAGTGGTGCATTAAGTGATATCGGACTAATTATCTCCTTGATTATATACACAATTCAGCTGGAGCAAGGTCTATTTACTAACAGAAAATGTCTACTTATAAGTACAAAATAAAAATATATTCTTCATTTTTATTATTATTATTATTATTTTTTTTTAATAAAAGCATGGCGTAAATCTGTTCATTCTAGTTGCATAGAATGATAACAAAGAGCCTACATTGCAAAAAAAGTTAAAAAAAAAAAAAAATGTCACTTAAAGTAATAAAGATTGCTCTTTAAAATGATCGGAAATTACCATCAAGTCTATTCAAAGCAGATATGTCGCCGCTCCGGCCACCTGTCGGGAAATAATTATAAGAAAAGAATTACACCGTGCTAGTAAAGTTTATAGCAAAAAAATCAGAAAAATCATTGACCAATACAAATGGTCAAAATCATCAAATCAAACGTTAATTATTATAGAAAGAGAAAGCGAAGAGAGTCAATGAAAGTTATCAGATCAATTATTATAGGAAGTGTGCCGTCTGGTGTGTGTGTGTGTGTGTGTGTCTAAACAGAGCCCGAAACGAACCTGAACCACGATATACAAAACCAACAATCAGCAGTGCTCCCTGAAAATTTATGAAGAAAAAAACATCAGATTTCTCACTTTCCATTAATTTCTTGTGGGACTGAAGAAATGAGAGATATGCAACTGTACGTAGACCATTCTATAGGTCACACAAACTAAATCTAGAGGATCCATTTCCCTAGTGAAATCCAAAAATAATTATCCATGTCTGACAGTGACAGGTCATCATAAGATGCAAACATTGCCATGATTTAGGAATAGGGAACATCCTTTCGCCAGAATTTCTATGATTCTAATAAAATTCATATTATATCTTCATGATTGAGCAATATGGAGAAGCAATAATTCATGTACGCCGTCAATATCCTTGACCATGCATGCACACGTTCCCGCATGCATAAAATGTACATCTCACAAATATAATACAGTAGAACCTCAAATTTAATACTCGATTAATTAATAACTTTGCTTAAATAAAAAAAATAAAGTCTGTCCCGACTTGAAAGCAACGTTTTCAGTTCGTATCTCGATTATTAAATATCTCAATGCTATTAATTTAAAGAGGTTTTACTATATGTGATTTTTCTATGTGGAGTAAAAGAAGCCAAGATTTACCACCACGAGAAGTCCTATAGATAATAGGGGAGATGGACGCGCTTTGGAGTGAAATGCACCCACAAAAGGAATGCCCCCACCGTCTGCAAAGCGACGAGAAGTATTGGGCCTTCTCGACATTTTCTTAAAGTTGTAATAACCTGCTACATATGATTGAAAATCACATGAATACAAGTCCAACATTTTGGAAACATATATACTAGAACAGCAATTTATAAAATATATATAACAATTACGAAATGATACATTGCCCGCCAATTAACAATAGGAATTACCACCCAATTAGACAGCCAAAAACGTTAACGAGAGAATAGAGGCGTTTAGTTTACACTAAGCCCAACCACATACCACATGTTTTTAGAAATTAATCAATTATCATAACAAACTTAATTTATCAACTAAATCCAGTCCCAATTAATGCTAATTACTATAGAAACATTTGACGAAATAAACTGCAGTCACATGAACGGAAAAAGCTCAAAAAAAAAAAAGTTAAATTATTTGAATCCATTTGAAAAATGGCAATATATTTTGCATCAAGCATGAAGATCAATGAGCAAACGCACTGTAAGGAAATCAATTCGCCCCGTAATTTAGGAAGCAACAATGTCCAACTCAGACAGGGTGGTAAAAAATAAACCACGACAAAAGATCAGCTAATTTAAGCTCCTTCAATGGGAGAAGGTAAATCCGCAATGCATCAGGAAACCCCAAATACATTTAAACTAAATCGCGAAGCAAAAATGCGCTGCTCTAACAATTGGAATTTCAATCAATCGTGAAAAAAAGTAGCAAATGAATCTACATTCACACAAACAGAAAAAAATTTGCAAAATCTTGAATAAATGAACAAGGAACCAAAAAAATGTGAGGCAAAAACAATCCAAATGAAATTGAAAAAAAAATCAAAAAAAAAATGCAGGTGTTACCTAAATCGGGAAATCGAAAGGGAAGAGCGAGAACACTGAATGTGGGATCTAGATCTGCTCGTATCTGGTTTTTCTAACTCTATTTATTAATTTCAATGGCATTTAATTATTTGTTCTGATCTTTTTTTTCTGTGGCAGTGGCACTAATGTCTCACGAAATTAAACGTCTCTCAATTCACGTTTATATATTTATCGTTACGATTTTTATTTATTTTTTGTCAAAGTATTTATTCAATAATAATTTATCCCATCTTTTTATCGATTAATAAGTGTGATATGTGCGTGCCCGACATAAATAGCAAATAAGTTAAATACCTAATGCATGTATATGGAAGTAAATTTGCCTAACCCTAGATTTGATACTCAACTTCTACCGTAGACTTTCCTCTAAAACACTGCTAGTTATTAAACCCGTAGTAGATGTTACTCATACACAGCGACCTATGTTCAGCCAAGTCATCATTAATCGTGCACTTAATTAGGGGTGAGCGACCTATGTTCAGCCAAGTCATTTTTTAATAGATTGTACAATTTTGTCACTTTTTCTCCTATATTATAAGAAATTGTATATTATTGAGATTGATATTTATTATATTGGGAGTTATTAAGATGTATATAAAATTGTGAAAATGAAAGATTGAATTTAGCACAATCGAGATGGACTTTTATCATAATAGATATGAACATTTTTACAACAACGAATATGAACATTTTGCAAAATGAACATTTATTAAAGTAGATATTAAGATTTATCACAACAAATATGGAAATTTGTTTTGACGAAAATGAAAAATTGATCACGTTGAAACATGTTCTTTTCACCCGCGCGTATATTACAAAGTACACCTAAGGGTACCTAATAATTTATTTGTTCAGCTGCTTGGGCTTTTGAATTGTTCTGTTGGTGATACAATAATCAAATTACGGGGAATAATTTGAACTAATACATTCAACGTAATTAAATATTTAAACGTAAATAAATAGCGAATGGAAAAGGAAAAGTGTCGAGGCGAGCGAACTATTTCCTTAAAATTCTTATTGCCTCGTACGCATATTTACGGATCTATGGCAACAAATTTCCCAAGATACAACGACGCCGATGCCAGAAGGAACAATCAAACCGGTCATGCTTGAGGTTGGTAGAATTATGATATGCATGCATGAGCACGCTTAGAAACATGTTTTTAATGTGTATGATGAATATTTAAATGTGTAGGAGTTGGTATTTATAGGCTTGAGGGACCCTTAAACAAGACAGGCAATTGTAAAAATTATGATTGTTAATACAAGTCAATCTACTTATTTTACTCGATAAGAAAGACTTGCAAGCTTACCAAAGAGGCCCAGACTAATTAAAGTTAAATGAATTAAATAGTTTGCGATCCACAATCTCTAATAATTCAATTTTCATAAAATAATTAATAGCATTTACATGTCGGACATTTCATCTTTACTTTCAAAATTTCACAAACTATTCACCTTTCAAATGTCCAACCTTGGTCATTAACTTTTCACACATCCGAACATGGATTTGTAAAAATAAATATACCACGATAATCCACTCGAAATTTAAATTATGAATTTGACGATCGTTTTCAAAACTAACGACCCATCTACATTTAAAATATTTGATCAAAGTTATTATATATAACTTTATCAAACCCATCTTCCCCAACATGTTCAATTTGCTGCGTATGGGCTTAAATTTTATCGGTTGAAAATTCTCAACTCTAATTATTAAAATTTAAATTTTTGGGAGCCCATCGGGTACAAGTTTGCGAAAATATAGATATATAAAAGTTGTCTATTGATTGCTCTCAAATTTCTAATTTGAATAAATGATTGGATTATTTCATAGTTATAATATTTTTTGAATTACTAACATAGCGCCATGTGTCCTCCTGTTTTTTGTTTGAAGCTGACATGTCATTTTTCACCTAAACTTGCAGATGATATTAATCCGCTACAAAGTTAGAAAAGAAAATTGAAATATTAATCAACAACAAAGTTAGAAAAAAAAATTGAAATATTTGTTGGCCCCTAAAATTGAACTTGGGACCTACTACATGGGAGTGAGAGACGATCAGACATTGGTAGCCCAATATCGGATTTATTATATTTTCAAGAAAAAATTACGTTGTACTTTCAAATGTTATAGATAACAGATAAATTATGTTGTACTTTCGGATTTGTATTAAACTTATACAAGATCGGTTCATTTTTTTTTCTCTAATAAATTATCAAATTTGATGAAATATGATGAATTGAGATAGTATTTTGTAATTACATAATTATCTTGCATATATTAGCCACTTCTTTATTTCTCGATCACTTATAAATAACAAAAGAAAAACCTTGTTTCTTCAATAGTTTATGATATTTGGTGGACCTCTCAATAGGATTCGAACCCAAATAAAATTTTGACCATCTATTATAGAGAAAATAACAAATCGATCTTCTATAACTATTTAATAAATTTGAATAATAAAAATCTAAAAGGTATTCTATAATAATAATAATAAAAGACAAATCTTATACCTATATTATAGGAACAATGTCTTACTAAATTTTATAAGCTTAAAAAAGTTATTTTCACAAATTTCATATTTATATTAATCCATTTTTCCTTTATCAAAATAAACATTGATAAATACTTTTAAAAAAAAGTCACTAACTAATTTTGTGTCAAGAGTAAGAGTTTTAGAAAATTATTTATTTCCAAGAATGTTATAATTATAAATAGATAAATAATGTTACAATTTGTGTGTATTATTTTTAATTTTAGTTTTGTTATTCTTAATAAACAAAACTCAATCACAACTTCCTTGTGATACCAGGGTTGTAATATATATAGTTTGTTGTACATTGAATTATATTTTTTATTTTATATTTTGAATTCTTAATATTTAACTTTATTATGGAACTCTTAATCACCGTAATTATTACCTTGATTGTGAAAATAATTTAAATTATTTTAGAGTTTTAATAAATTTAGACGAGTTACGAAAATATATTAATCAGGAATTATTTTAAAAGATAATTATAATATACACTTGTAAAATTACTAAAAAAAATGTAATCTAACCATGTGAATTTATTTGGTACGAATGCACATCACACGTTCACTGCAACACTGATACGATATTTGTATTATAATTTAATATCACAAATAGTTCGTATTTTAGTTTTTGAAATATTTACTTTATTAAGAGACACCAATTCGAGACGGCACAAGTTGAAAAAAATGACATTTACATTTTGTTTGAATCACTTGTGCTTCAAGATTTTTTATTTTATAACTATCATGAATTTTTAAAAAGTGTCGTCTAATAACTCTTGTGCAATGCACGAGTCATCTTTGTATCGCATATTGATAGTTAAGAGTCAAAATTTGTTGAAAATTCTTGATTTGACAAGAATGACAAAATTGTATTTCGTTTCCAAACTACCAAACTAATATTTTATTTCTTTCAAATTTCGCGTAACACGCGGGTTTTTTTAAAATTTATATTGAATAATTTTGTAATTTAATGATATGATTGGTTCAATTTGTCCATCTGATCATCTATTTCTGAAACATCCGTATAACTCATGTGGCTTAAATTAGTATTATTTAAACAGAACAATTGCAAGTTATATGATCCAATAGATAAATGTTTTATCCCAAATACTCTAATGAAAATATTAACTTCCCATATAGTCAATTATCTTCCCATTTAATTAAAACTACTACATAACAATTCTACTTTACCCTTATTAATGATTTTCTTTTTCTTTTTTCCTTTCAATTTTTTTTTCTTTATTCAACATTTAATATAACCAAAATTCATACTATTACATGACATTTTCATATCATTGTCACCAACCGGTAACGACGAATTTCATACTACACTGTACATTTTCATACTACAATCGAAATTCCATACTAATAATTTTTATAATCTTGATCATTATATGAAAAATATCACAATACGCCGTGATATTTCATACTATATTATGTAATTATTTTATGAAATATGTCACACTAAAATACAACATTATTTTTAACAATTTTATGTTTTTAAATTTTATTTTCATGCTATATATGAAATTCAAACTGATATTGTGAATTCCATACTTAAAATTCCACAAAATTAATAAAAAATTTTACTATTATATTTTAAATTCATCCTACTATTATTAAATTACATACTATTATATTTTAAAATTCATACTACCATTATCAAATTAATAACTCTACTAAAATCCAAAAAATTAATAAAAATACTATAATATTTTAAAATTAATAATACTATTATCAAATTACATACTACAAACTACATTATGCAATTTTTTTTTTCAAAATTTTAGATTGGACTGTCAAGTTTTATATTAAATTGCACGAGATAATTTCATACTACACAATATCTTCAAAACAAAAACACATACTGCAACGAGCATAATTTCATACTACTCATTACACATGAAGCAAAAAATTTCATACGTCATTATTATTATTATTAGTTTTTTAGGTGTAGGGGTAGTTTTGATAATTTAAGTTGTAATTTGATTAAATGGGATAGATTTGACTAAATGGGATAAAAAAGAATTCATTAGAGTAATTGACAATTAATGGTAATGGGAAGTGTAGTAAATGGGAATTTCCCGAACTATATAAAACATGAAATGTACAACAATATAAATGATAATTAACTTTAGTTTAATAAGCAACAAGAGTTCTTGATCTGTTAAGAGTGATAATTAACTTTAGTTTAATAAGTAATGAGAGCTCTTAATATGTTAGGAGTGAGTTTATTTTCATATTTGGTCAAAACATGAGCTCCAATAACAAGGGTAAATGTTGATGTATAAATATCAATCGGGCTAGTTGGGCCAGCCCACTCCAATTGTCGGGCTATTCAACTCAGGCCAGTTCAGTCTATATTTTGTTCGGGTTGAAAATTTGAAGTCCTAGACCTACTTTTTTATCGGTTTATTCGGGCAGTCCATAAATTTCATGCTGGATTGACAACCCCTACTCGAGACACGTGTTTGGGGACCAAGGGTGCTATCTCCTAAACTTTCACCACTTTCAATTTATTTGAAATGATTTTTTTTTTTTTTTTCAAAATGAGATATCAACTCTATTTATTAATTCTGTTGACACCTTGCTGAGGTGTCAACTCCTTAAGCCTCCTAATTCCATGTGTCTTTTTCTCATTAATCAAAAAGCTGATGTGTCATTTTGTAAAAATTCCCTATTATTTCCTTCCTTTTATAATTTTTTGGCTATGGTATATAATAGAGCTTTATTCCTTATTTTGTTTAGGCCTCATTAATAAAAAAATCCCCGTCTTTCAATTCTAATTACCATCAATCAGCTTTCTCTATTGCCAGTTTCTACACTTTCTCTATTTCATTTCTAATTGTCTATCGTTCAGATCCCCTTTCTGTGTAAATATACTCCATCATCCTCGGCCGCAACTCGAAGAAATCCACCGTTGATGTAGACCTCTCCTCTCTCGGCGGAGGGATGAATATTAGCCGCCACCATGCCCGCATCTTCTATGACTTCCAACGGCGTCGTTTCGCGCTCGAGGTTATCGGCAAGAATGGCTGCTTCGTGGAGGGCGTCCTCCACCTCCCCGGACACCCACCGGTCAAGGAGACAAGGAGTTTTACTTTTTGTTACCGGCCAGGAGTATTTTGGGTGGGCCGATCGGGCTGAGGCATAACGTGAGTAATTATCAGGTTAGCGGTACTGGTGGTCAGTTTCATGCTGGCCATAATCAGCCATCGCATTCGGGGTTGCCGCCGGCACCGGGCGGCGGAGGGTCTGGCAATGGGAAGAAGGGTAAAGGGTGGAGTTGTGAGTATTATGAGGAATATAATGCGGCTGAGGAGGGCGGCGCTGGGGAGGATGGGTCGTCTGTCGGGAAAAAGACTAGGAGAGGCGAAGGGGATGATGGTGGTGGTTGTGGTTTTATTTCCAGTGGGAAGGCGGGGTCCTCAGGGAAATTGGGTGAGTGATTTTTAATCGGCTTTTTTTTTTTGAATTGAAGATGTTTGTTTTCGTTTGTTCGTGATTATTTTGTAGAATTTTGTTGCTTTCTTATTGTGTGTTGATGCGTTTGTTGTGCTATTGGTCCATGGATGCCCAATTAGATGAAATGAAATGTAGCTGCTGTTATTTGAGGTAGTAGGGTTTTGATTGATTTTCTTGATGCCATCTGAGCATAATTGCATTGGAGTTTGTGGTTTTACATTGACGATGGTGATTGTTATACAGGCTATACTGTTTAAAGTTATTTTTGGTCCAATTAAACACCTCCTTTCTCTAATTTAAAACAAAATTCCGGCCCATTTAATTGCAAACATTAGATTATTTCCAATTAGATGATGTTTTTGGATAAGGAATTCAATTATGTTATTCTTGGAGAGTGTAGCATATTTCTGATAAATCCAAGGAGAAATGGTAATTGGTTGTTCATATCGTTCATCAATTATAATTTTGTAAATTTTGCAGTGTAAATATATGYAAACTAAAAATAATTTGCCATAATTTAAATAAAATAATTATGGAAAAGATAATTATATATTGAATCATTTTTATATATTGAAAAGATCTCGATGGTGTTTAAACAAAATAATTTTAATAGTAATAATTATAATTTGGTAAAGTTTGTAGTGTAAAAATGGAAACTAAAAATAATTTTAATTTAAACAAAATAATTAATATAATTAATAACAATAATGAAACGCCAAGGCCAGATTTTTTGGGGAGAGAGAAACATTCATACGGATTTTGTGCAAAAAAATATCAATTACGTACACTCCCTTTTTTTTGATCTAAATATCAGTGTAGATGGCAGAATGATCTTTTATAAATGGTTATTACAATTAACAATGATATTTATGTGGTGATGAATTTAATTGAAAGTGAATTTGACTATTCCATAATTAATGATATTTATGGTGGTTGAATAACAATTTTAGGGTCATTGATTTGGAATTTAATTATACCATATATATATATATATATATATTACCATATAATTATATACATTAATAATTTTATGACCCCTATAAATAATTGACTATCATTTTTTTTTAAATGTATACAAAATTTATTCATGAGTCTAGGATGATGAACGAGACAACTGCAACGCTCAATCATCGTTTAAGCGAATGGACTGTAGAATTACAGAGGGATGCGTCTTCAGTATCGATTCGGGGTGGTGTAGATGATTTTCTACTTCTTGCCAATTTGAGAGTCGGGAACAGTTGTGCTTTTGAACTCATTTATCCACCTGATAACTCGACAAGCATTTATTTGAAAGTTGTTATGTTATATTAGTGCACTATTTTAATAATGAACCCATTTAAATTTTATTCTAATAGAATCTTGATCGATCATTTCAACCTCATTGATGATATTTCTGATTGTGCATGTGTTTGTGTTCGTATAAAAAATGAAAAATAGGGTCTTCGAATGAGGACTTTGAAATACTTATGTGTGTATTTTTTTTGCAACGGGGAATGATGACTAATTTACTTGGTTTCAATTACTGTTTATATTAGGGAAAATTCTCATATAGACCATTACTGAAATGTTATTTCCCAAATAATCCATTGAAATCTCAACTTCCCATTTAATCCAAAAATTATATAAGAGTACTAAATTACCCTTTATAAATGTTTTATTTTATTTTTCGAAAATTCAGAACTACCCGTATAAAATTCAGAACTACTCATATACATTCAAAAAATACTCGTGTAAATTCAGAACTACTCATGTAAATTCAAAACTACTCGTGTAAATTAACGAACTACTCATGTAAATTCAAAACTACTTGTGTAAATTGACGAACTACTCATGTAAATTCAGAACTACTCATGTAAATTCAAAACTACTTGTGTAAATTGACGAACTACTCATGTAAATTCAGAACTACTCGGGTAAATTCAGAACTACTCGTGTGAATTTCAAAACTATTCTTCAAAAATTTAGAACTACTCGTTTAAATTCATAACTATTCGTGTAAATTTCAAACCTACTCGAAAAATTCAGAACTACTCGATTAAATTTCAAAACTATATCATGTAATTGATCGGTCAAGTTCCAAACTACATAGAAAATAAACATACTACATTGAGAAATTTTATACTACATTAACGAATTTCATAAGATACACTTTCATCAACTCCAATTTCAACATTAATTGTCTACCTTACCCAAACTACATAGAATTCATCTTCAAATCTAAACTACATATTTCAAACTACTAATTCAAATCCAGAATAAATAACGCAAAATTATGCTCCACCGTCATCAGGCGCGCGATCGCCTGCGCAGTCACCTCACGCACCCCGTTGCTCTTCGCCTCGAGCATTGCCACAAGAAACGGTACGCAACCTGCCTCCCCTAAAGCCCGCTCCATCTCCGCCGACCCGCAGATCCGGCAGATCGCCGACGCAGACGCCTGCTGGGCCCCGAGCGAGCCCAACCGGAGCACGTGGACCAGGCTGTCGAGGACTTTGTGTTTGGCCTCCAAGTGGCCGATTTGGAGACGGGCCAGCAATTCTCGTAGATTACCGTGGTTTGTGGATTCGGGCTCGGATGATGATGGGAATGATACCTCACCGAGGACGCCGGTTTTGATAAGAAGCCCGCAATCGCGCAGATTCAAATCGAGTTTGCCGGCGAGCGAGTCGAGATTGCTCTGCATACGAAGCTTGCCTTCATATTTCTCTTGCACACAAAACTCGGCTAATTCGATTGTTTCGTTGAGTGTCTTAGAAACGGCCTGTAATTGTTCCTTACAGAGTGGGTTCTTGGAGAAGCACGGGTGGCTCGATAAATCGGATAATCTTGATGGGATTTGCTCCAATTTGGAAACAATCATTTTCCATCTCCCGGGAAAACCTTTAACCTGCTTGGCCTTTTCCAGTGCCTTTGGGACAAGGGCTTGTGCGCGAGATAGCCATTCTTCAGTTGACAGGCTATTGTCAACCGCCGGGTTTTGCCCATCGTCTTCAACCATGATTCGGAAGTCAAACAATCACCAAAGCTGGAAAAAACTGAAGAAGAGAGAGGGTGAACGGGGGCTGAGGGGGCAGGGTTTGGGATGAGGTGGTTTTTGATTGGTAGGGTTAGTGTATAAGAGTTTTAGGTGTAGGGTTAGTTTTGACAATTTAATTGTATTTATTGATTAAATGGGAAGTTTTTGTCTTATATGGGAATAAAAAGAGTCATTGGACTATATGAGAATTGTCTTTTATGTTATAATAGTACATGGGAATTTTCCCTTTATATTATTCGATTTCAGATTTTGGCATCGTTTCTCAATATTGATTTCAAATTTTGACATTGTTTCAAAACGGTTGAAATGTTACACATCTTAGATTTATATCATATTTTTTTTTCATTGTATTAATAATTCACTTTCTAAAGTTAATAATTATTTTTGATATATTTTACATTTTTTATGCATTTATTTAATATGCCCGCGTAAAACGCGAGTATTCGAACTAGTGAGAGTTTAAATGGGTAATTATTTACCATCCCTCTCATTCCATGTACATTATTTTTTTATTGCATTCGCATGTATTTGTTTAATAATAATAATAACAACAATAGCAGGCTGGCGGACGTACTGCCGCCGCAAGTATGACTGGAAAAATTTTCGGCCATCGGAAAGTACTTTTTTTTTATTTGGCCAAAAAATACTTTCATATATTTTACTTTGTTTATTTAAGTTTTTTGATAATATATTTTAAAAATAAAACTGGAGGGGACTAATTAAATATGTTTTTATTAATATACTTTTATATATTTCGCATTAAAATAAAAGTGAGTTCCCGGTATGGTGAGAATTCACCTTTTTTTATGTGAATTATTGAAAAACTGATTAATACAAGTATATTTAATTGGACCACAAAAAAATCGAGTATAAAAAAACTCGTCGAAAAAGTTTCTGTTAGTTTGTCGCCAGAAAAATCGCCGCCATGCGGTTGGTGATAGTTTTTTTTGTTAAACAAATAAAGTATACATATGTGTGATAAGATAAAATATTAATTTATGTGGGATCTATTATCTTGTATTGAAAAAAAACTCATCAAAGTGAGATGTACAGAAAAATGCACATTTCAAAGTGAGATGTACAAAATTTTAGGCAGATAATATTTTTTGGTGAGATAGTGATTGAATATAATTCGTATGTTTTTTGTTAAGTGATTTGATATAAAATTATTTGATAAAAATTTGTGTTTGTGAGAGGTTAATGATAATGAAAATGAGAGGAAGAGAGAGATAAATTAGAGAAAGATGAGGGAGATTTTTTTGGGAAAAATATAAGTTGTATTTTCTGCTAGTGGAAAAAATTTGTGGGGTATAAACAATCACTTGTTTGCCTTTTTTTATTTCTCTAGTTGAAATTTTTATTTTTTATTTTTAAATCTAATCATCACTTGCACATCTCGAGATTTTAGCCCAAACTAAGAAAAAACATTAAAGTGAAAGTTTGGGAGATAACAACCTAAATTCCTACCAATTCAACCCCAATGACATATTATAGCCATCGCTGCAATTCAAACTCATACTCACAATGTGTACGCTCGGATATGTGTTTTTCATAACAACTTGTATAGAGTCGAATACAACGCATGTCAAGATAGACGTGGCCATCTGATTGAAAATGGCGGTGGTCGTAATCGAATCAGATTTATACCATTTACGGTTCTAGTTTGAACCGGTTACGATTTCAAACCATCGGTTCAATTCGTAGCCAATGGTTTGGCCATTGTTTTTTTTAATTATTAACTTGTATTCTGAAAAAAAAAAAAAAAAAAAGGAACTCGAACAAAATAATTTTCAGCAATCAATACAATTATCATTTATCAACTATGAATTTGTACAAAAAACAAGTACAACATGTTAGAAGAATATAAACTCAATACTATTACACAAATTTACAAGTTAAGATTAAATATTTTAACTTTAAAATTGGAATTAAATATTTTATGTACCCACGTTAAGGAATCAAAACTCACATAATTGTCATGCTTACCTTATAAATTATCTTGAGGGTTAGACGGACAATAGAGGATGCGTGTTCTTGTTCAATCATTGTCTCTCGATGTGGTGGGATCGTATTGTTTGCTCTCTTCACATTCATCGAAATGGTTATTATTTGTATTTTTTGGCTTTCATGTTAATCAATTAGCAGCATCAGATTTGTAGGCAATAATCGAGATCGTCGCTCATTCAACACGTAGCCAACCGAGCTAAAAGCTTTCTCAGCGGAAACCGTTGACGCGAGAACGAAATAAATCTCATTTGCAATCCTTATAAAGTGTAGGAAAAATAAAAATATTTTCGACCACAACTACACAAGATCATCAGTGCCATCATATTTTTTTGGGATAGTTCCCATATCAAAACTACCAAAATAATTTCAAATTATTTTATATGAACTAGCACTAGCGCTTGGTTCATTTTCGCACAGTACTCGCCACTTTATGTCGAGTATGGGGTTGTAGCTTCCTAGGGATAGAAAAACGGTGGTCTTACACTGTAAGTACTACTGGTACCAGTGTTATATTTACATAACTTAAAGTAAAATGGAAGGGGGAGCATTAAAATCCTCAGAAGTTGTGACATATTCATAAAAAAAAAAAAAAAAGGGATAAAGATTCTCTAGTATTATGAACACAAGTTGAGGGGGTTATGAGTTTCAAGATCGAGTTGTAAAACAGGCCCTAATGCCTTATAATATATAGTAAGTTATTTTTATAGATCTCCTGCTAGTCTAAAAGTCAAGGAACCAAAACAATATAAGAATGATACGGAAATATTTACCATTTTCTCAACATTTGTGGAATGTAAACATGTAACTGAGGCGAATCGAGTAAAGTAGTACTCCCTTCGTCCCAAAAAGATAGTCCCACTATTCCATTCTCGTCCATCCCACAAAGATAGTCCAGTCCAGTTACCATATTTAACATATCATTAATTTTTCATTTCCACACATACCGTTAATTAATATTCCTGAAATACTGGTTTTCTACCTCGTAAATTAAAAATTGATGATTACAATGCATAATCTTACTATTCCAATAACAAATATACTAATTCCAACACTGATTTTTATGAGTATTAATTGACATTAATAAATTCAAGAAGTGTATAATTGGAAAACACTAACTAAATTAATGACTTAACTATATAAACTACCAATTTCTTAATCTGTGTGAAATCAACCGTAGGACAATCAAATTGGGACGGAGGGAGTACTAATTAGTACACGTTGAATACATTTATCAATAAAAAGTGTAGATATGGGGTGATAAACACAATAAACTCACGATTGCGTCATTAAAAAGTTTAAAAGCATAATAAAATCCGTGCAATCATCCCACGTATAGGAAAATATAACTTATTAAGCAGTGTGAGTTCTAAAAAAATTACGCAATGAATTTCTACATGAGAATCACTTGGCAATTTAAAAGTGTAGTTCAAATGATTGGGCACATCAATAGGGTTTTTTTTTAGCATGCAAACCATCGTTTTTGCAATATTCGTACCATTTTTTGCCCATATTGGGTTGTATTGATTTATAATATATTATCATCCTAGTCGGAGCAATTTCACTTTTCAAACCATCTTAAACACATAAATTCAAAATATGAAATACATTTAACATGATTTTTTTTACCAAAAGAGAAGGTTGATAAATTGTTTTGAGAGTCTAAACCAGCATTATTAGCGGTGAAATTAGCAAATGAAATTCAAAATAGTTTGTTAACATGCATAAAAATGTTCATATATATTCGATGTTATACAAATATTTATGCCTGTTTCGATAAATGTTCATTTTCATTGTGTTGAAAGTCCATATCCAATATGATAAATATCACTTTTTATTTTAATAAATGTTTATATATCTTAATCATCTCTTATATGATAAATAGTAATCTGTATGAGATAAATGTATAGATCATCGTAATATAGATTAACACATAATAAGAGACAATTTCAATCGAAAATATACATCTCCATTGATTAAATGTTCATTATTAAGTGTACGGAAAAATACCTAATATATGTTGGGTTACTGACGTAGCTAGAAGGTGATAAAAGAAGATGAGATTAAACTCACAATTTTATTCAAAATAATATGCCTTCCAAAGTAACATAGCAGGGGTTTAAATAGTAAAACTTAAAAGTATATTAAATGAATCCAACTCTAAATTTAAGATAAGCATACAAAGGATTTATAAATTAGGTGCATGTATGACGCTTCTCCATCAGGTGCATGTATGCTCAGGTACATGTATTAACCATTAGTCTCTTCTCCATCATTCCCTCCCCCGTTGGAAAGATTCGCCCTCGAATCTGAATGGGTCTCTTCTCCAGCATAAGGAAACAGGTGCTTGATATTGAAGATGGCGGAAGTACGCAAATTAGGTGGGAAGCGGAGGCGATAAGTATTCGGGTTTATTTTTTCTATGATCTCAACAGGACCAATTTTTCGAGATGCTATATTCGTGAGCTGGGAAGCGATCTTTGTTCAGGACTGCTCATACAAGATCACCGATGTCAAACTCCAGGTGGCGACGCTTTCCATCCGCATATTGTTTGTAGCGAGCATTGCTCTCAATAAGGCGAGAACAAGCAGCTGCATGTATGGACTGAAGATCACCCAAAAAGGACGAGGCACGGTCATCAATACGCACTCCAGTTGGCAGTGGTATGAGGTTGACAGGACCGCGAGGAATACGGTAGTAAACAATGTAAAAAGGACAGAATTATGTGCTGCGGTTGATGGCTGAATTATGGGCAAATTATGCTTGGCTCAACTTCATATCCCACGTCTTGATGTGATCCCCAACTAAACAACTAAGAAGATTACCTAATGAACGGTTCACTACCTCAGTTTGACCATCTGTTTGCGGATGGTAGACACTACTAAAGTGAAGCTCTGTATTCGCGAAATGCCAGAGAGTATGCCAAAAGTGACTAAGGAAGCGAGTGTCCCTGTCTGAGACAATGGAAGTGGGTAATCCATGCAAGCGATAGACATCACGGAAATATAGTTGAGCAACGTGGAGAGCGTCCGTCGTCCGTTTGCATGGGATGAAATGGGACATTTTGCTGAACCTATCAACCACCACAAAAATAGAGTCGAAACCTCATTGAGTACGAGGTAAGCCAAGGACAAAGTCCATGCTAACACCGAGACACGGGCCATCCGGAATAGGCAACGGCCGGTAAAGGCCGGCATTGGAAGCGGAGCCCTTTGAAACTTGACAAGTGTGGCAACGTTCAACATATCGTGCTACATCACGTCGAAGAGATGGCCAGAAGAAGCAGTCTTGAAGGAGGTTAACCGTACGATCTCTGCCTACATGGCCAACACCATGGAGTTCCGTGATGAGGCGGTGTCGCTGACTGCAGGAGGGAATACATAGCCTGTTGCCAAAAAAAATGAACCCATCCGAGATCGTGAATTTTGATGTATCACCTCCTTGAACTTGTGAAAGTACCTTCTAAAAATAAGGATCAGTAGCGTAAAGGGTTATAAAATCATCGAACCCCGGAATGGAGACTTTCATTTCCACAAGCAAGGCAGAGCGACGGCTAAGCGCGTCTGCGACACGATTTAAGGAGCCTGATTTGTGACGGATGACAAAGTTAAATTGTTGTAGATATGATGCCCACGAAGCGTGGCGAGATGACACATTATCTTGACTGGACAAGTACTTTAGAGAATCGTGGTCCGTGAACAAGACGAACTCTCGCTGAAATAGGTAATGACGCCAATGGCACTGCCCGAACGATTGCGTAGAACTCCACATCGTAGGCACAATAACGAGAACGAGGGCCTGTGAGTTTCTCATTGAAATAAGCAACGGGGCGACCGTCTTGGCTAAGAGCCGCACCTATGCCCACTTTTGACGCGTCACTGTGGAGCTCAAAAGGGGTGTTAAAGTCTGGAAGGATCAAAATAGGTGCTGAAATAAGTTTTTGTTTGATCTAAGTGAACGCATTTTCCGCGGCTTCATTCCAATGGAAGTTCTTGCCTTTTATGCAATATGTAATCGGGGACATAATTGAACTAAAGTGGTGGATAAAACGTCGATAAAAAGAGGCGAGACCATGAAAGCTTCGGACGGCAGTGATAGACGTGGGCGTAGGCCAATCTCGAATAACCTCTATTTTGGAATCATCAACTGAAATTCCTGCTGATGAGATACGAAAACCCAGAAAAATAACAGAATTAGTGAAGAAGACACACTTATGTGGGGCCCCATAAAATTTTTCCTCTCAGAGGATCTGAAGGACCTGGCGTAATTGCTCCACATGGGCTGCTTCGGATTGGCTGTAAACAAGAATGTCGTCAAAATAAACGACAACGCAAGAGCCAATAAGCGGGCGGAGAGCTTGATTCATAATTCGCATAAAAGTGCTTGGTGCGTTAGAAAGGCCGAAAGGCATGACCAGCCACTCAAACAACCCTTCTCTAGTCTTGAAAGTTGTTTTCCATTCATCCTCAGGTCTGATCCGAATTTGGTGGTAACCGCTGCGTAAATCAAGTTTTGAGAAAACCTTGGACCCACACAATTGGTCAAGTAAGTCGTCCAAGCGAGGTATAGGAAATCTGTATAGAACTGTAATTTTATTGATCGCTCGACTATCAATGCACATACGCCATGATCCATCTTTTTTTGGGGTTAGTAAGGCTGGTACGGCACACGGGCTCAAGCTCTGTCGAATGAGGCCGCGTGATAACAAATCTTTGACTTGACGCCGCAGTTCTGCATGCTCGCTGGGGCTCATGCAATAATGGGCCCTGTTGGGTAATGGGGCTCCTGGGACGAGATCTATCTGGTGTTGAATATCTCGGAGAGGAGGTAGTGTTATGGGGAGCTCATCGGGGAAGACATCGGCGAATTCAGATAAGAGAGGTTGAGCCACTGCGGGGGTGGTGGAAGAAAGGGAAACATCATTGTGCCACTAATATGAATACTTGTGAATCAGGTGACAACTCACGCTCGAAGTCAGTGCGAGAAAGCAATGAAACCAATGGTGCCAAAGTTTGGGCAGGCGCTGGTTTGTACGAAGAATGTAAAACAAATTTAGACCCCTCAACAAGAAATGAATAAGTATTTAAGAAGCCATCATGCGAGACACGACGATCAAATTGCCAAGGGCGCCCCAACAACAAGTGGCAAGCGTCCATTGGAACCACATCACACCAAATCGTATCAGAGTAAATGCCACCCACAGAAAAAGGGACTTGTACCCGATCAGCAACCGCAACCTTTGTAGTATTACTTAGCCAAGCAAGGTGGTACGGATGAGGGTGAGAAGATGGTACAAGGGACAATTTGGTAACAGCATCTCCAGAAATAACGTTTTCACATGCCCCTGAATCAATAATAAATTTACAAACCTTGCCTTTGATAGTGCAAGTGGATTGAAATATGCAATTCCTTTGATCCGGCACGGGTGCAATCTTGGGGGAGCAAAACGCATGACGTAATAGCAATAGGGGTCCAAAATCCCCTTGTAAATGAGTTTCTGCGACCCGAAATGGGCTCTTTGTCGAACAACGGGGGGGACTCATACAAATCATCAGAATCGCCTTCAAACAAGAGAGTGCGGGAACTTCGAGGGTGTGGGCAGGCTGTCATGCGATGTCCCGGATCTCCACAATTGAAGAAACGGCCCTGGAAGGTCGGTCGCGGCCCGACAGCAGGGGTTGGGTTTGGTCGAGATGACGCCGAACCTGAAGACGGTGTGACTGGGTTTTTTGGAACATGAGAGGAGGGTGAAGGCGGTGGGAACGTCCGTCGATCAAAGGGTGGTGTGCCTGAGTTCATCCAACGATTATACTGGGATTCCAAAGTCACCGCATGGCGATGAGCTTCACTTAGAGACGAAGGTCCCAACAGATTGATCATGTCCTGAATTTGGATGCGAAGGCCCTCAATATAGCGCGAAACAAGTTGTGCAGGCATTTCTCGATTGTCAATGCGCGTAAGGAGTTGATAAAATTCTGTTGTGTATGTATCAACAGAGCGTGGGCCCTGTCGTACACATTGAATTTTTTGATATTGGGTGCTGTCGTAATTCAGGGGAAGAAATTCAGCGTTCATGTGAGATTTGAATTCCCTCCAAAGGGTGATCTCTATCTGGTTACCGCGGATACGTGACACTTTGAGATGACGCCACCATGCTGCTGCTCGAGACCGGAATCGGGTTGCGATAAGGCCGACGCGCCGTTCAGAAGGTACCGATTTAAAGTCCAGGAGGTCCTCGGTAGTATGGATCCAATCAAGGTAGTCATCTGGTGATCCCTCGCCAGAGAATTCGGGAATATCTAAACGGAAGCTTGACTCCCACTTGTTGTCGACGCGTGGTCCGATGGGATTCCGGTGATGGTTGTGTGCGAAGGGGTTGTCAAACGTCGCAGTTTCCTCTTCGTCTGATATTGCCCCCTGATCCGAAGTGTTATCATGAGGGTTCGTAACCGGCGGGGTATGAGGATTACCCTGGTATGTTTGGAATTCTGTACGCAAGGCATCAAGGGCGACCGTGAGGGCAGCAACCTGATTGCGAAGGATGGTGATTTCTTGGGTATCACGTCTGGGCTGCATCGCGTGGTCCCGAAACTGACTCCGGATACCAACTGACGCAGCTGGAAGGTGATAAAAGAAGATGAGATTAAACTCACAATTTTATTCAAAATAATCTGCCTTTTAAAGTAACATAGCAGGGGTTTAAATAGTAAAACTTAAAAGTAGATTAAATGAATCCAACTCTAAATTTAAGATAAGCATACAAAAGATTTATTAATTAGGTGCATGTATGACTCTTCTCCATCAGGTGCATGTATTAACCATTGGTCTCTTCTCCATCAATTACTTAATAGCTTTTTTTTGTTTTTTTAAAGAAAAGATCCCACCAAACTATTTACCATTTTAACATTTGGTGCCGTGAAGACACCATTATTAATTTAATCACGAACATTGAATTAAATTAACCTTAAGCTAAAGTTGGAGTATGAATATATAACCCGGTGACATTCACCGCCCTTGTAACCGTAAAATGCTTGATAACTTTATGTTTTAGTCTTTTCTTTGTTTTACATATAAACTTTGTCCTTGGATTTTATTATGTTATCGTTCACTCCGAACTATATCCTCCTCCTTTTTACCAAATTCTTTTCGTAAATTACATAAATTATAACAATATGTAATATAAAATCATGCGCATTATACTCACAATTTTTTCAAAAATTTGAATGGAAAAGTGTGTGTTATTATTCTACCTACAAAACCGAACTACAGATGAAAATGTCCAGTTTTGTCAAACTATACTATTTCAAGAACTGCTAATCTATAAATAGATGTTTGCCAATTTTTATTAATAGCCAACTTTAGGAACGAACAATTAATGCTTTCCTCTTATCAAACATTTTACATTATTATTGCCGCAACATAATAATAATATTAATTTCTTAGTCGGTACAAGTCGAAATAAAAATGATTAAAAACAATGAAAAATACAACGGTGTGGCGTGCCACCTCTTGAAATGGGAGATACGTACAGAACTGTAGAGATTTGGACCGCATCAAAAGCAGCAGAAGCACTATCACATCCCCTCTGTCTCAGGTTGGTTACACGTCATCATCTCTCTCACACAATTATATTAAAAAAAGTTCTATCCGTTGCCTCTCCCTCCGGTTCCTAACTCATTCTCTTCGCTCCAGAATTTATTGCGCTTTCAATCGGTAACCAAAAACTCCAGAGCTATCAAAAAGAAACACTGAACAAAGGCCAGTGTGATAAACAATACTATATATTAGCTGATTTTTTTTTTCCGGCGTCGGTGGAGTTTGTAACGAATGGCGGTGCAGTACACGTGTTGCGAGACGGGATTTTTTATTAACATTGTGGTGATTGTGTTTCTGGTGTTGTTTGCGGGCATGATGTCCGGGCTCACTTTGGGCCTCATGTCTCTCAGCCTCGTCGATCTCGAAGTTCTAGCCAAGTCTGGAACTCCCAGGGATAAACAACACGCCGGTATTTTTTTTTGTCTTATTTATTTTCTCTTCCTCGTCTCCAATGTTGATATGAGCTTGAAGTTATTTATTATACAATTAAATCTAGGGTTTTGGCGAGTAGAAGAAAATAAAATAAAAAATTAGAGCATCATTTGAAAATTGAAGTGTTTCCCTGCCAAAGAGTAATAAATTGTTTCGCTACAGAATATGATTGATTAAGTGGAGGGGTTTTTGTTTTGAAGGGTAATATATATGCAATTTGAGCTGTAAATGTAGGTTTCCTGTTTGGATTCTTTAATTTTGGTACTGTGGGTTTTGTATATAACTTTCTCTCTGCTCAAGAGCTTCTACTATGGTGAATTTCATTGTATTGATTTTCAATGTCAAATATGAATTTATCGATTTATGAGTTTCTACGAACAATGCATATACAGAAAGGGACTTGAAAATCCACCATCGAATTCCTTGAAATTTCTCGCTCTAATTGTTGTTTATCGTTATTGCAGCAAAGATACTGCCAGTTGTCAAGAAACAGCATTTGCTACTCTGCACTTTGCTAATCTGCAATGCTGCAGCTATGGAGGTATACAAATTTGAGGTTTCATGCTTCACAAAGCAATTCGAGCATGACAGATATGATCTAATGTTTTAGATTTATTTTCTTTCAGGCACTACCTATTTTCCTCGACGGTCTAGTTACAGCCTGGGGCGCAATCCTTATTTCCGTGACTTTGATACTTTTGTTTGGTGAGGTATGAACTTCGTCATGTTAGAGTGAAAAAGTTTATTTGGCATGCCTGGAAAAAAAAAAAGAAACAAACGAAAAAACAGAAAGTAAATATTAAACAAACTATTTAGATTTAGTGTATGAGGGCCTTATCTGATGCAGTTCTTAGACTTGGTGTATCTCCTATAAAAAATATAGCAAGCCATGCACTAGTTTAATTAGACATAGATGGAATATGTACAAAGTAAATATGCTTATATTCCAATAAATATGAAAGCTCAGTTGCTAGAGGAGATAGACTGATGATAATTTGTACTGATGGATTATTTTACATTTGTCAGATCATTCCACAATCTGTTTGCTCTAGATATGGGCTTGCTATTGGTGCAGCTGTGGCCCCAGTGGTTCGCATTCTTGTGTGGATCTGTTTTCCGATTGCATATCCAATAAGCAAGGTAAACTTTATTTGTTTTAGTAAAGATGTCCATATTTGCATTTCTTGAAATAGGTATTTAATAAATTTCTATAAATTATGACTTTTAATGTTTTGTTTTCCTTTTCTGTAATGTCCAGTTGTTGGACTTTCTGCTTGGCCATCGGCATAGAGCTCTATTTCGACGCGCTGAGTTGAAAACACTTGTCAATTTGCATGGAAATGAGGTAGGGATATATTGTCCTTGATTATTGTTATTGTTATTTTCTCTTTTTTAAATAAGTATTCTGTGTTTACCTTTTTAAATAACTCTACTTTCTGCTTGATGCAGGCAGGTAAAGGTGGAGAACTCACACATGACGAGACAACTATTATTGCTGGGGCACTTGAGCTTAGTGAGAAAACTGCTGGTGATGCCATGACTCCGATATCTGAAACTTTTGCTATTGATATAAATGCAAAACTTGACAGGTGGCGCATAAATTGCCATTCAAGAACTTATTCCTTTTCGTAGTTATAATTCTGAAAATAACGTCATAGTTTGTTATGGTATAGGTTCTTGATGAGTCTAATTTTGGAGAAAGGACATAGCAGAGTGCCTGTCTACTATGAGCAACCTACAAATATTATTGGGCTTGTTCTGGTACTTGTTTCATCTTCTGTGTAGTTTTTATTAACCACACACCTACACACACACACATATTCATATATAGTCATAAAGTCAATGTATCTTTTCGGAATATCAGCCTCACCGGACAAACAAACAAACCAGTTTTGCCCAACTAAACTTAATAAGACGGTTTATTCTGACTCTTTCGAATTACTTACATTTAGTCACTATTTTGAAGATCCTTGAATGTGTATTAAAGGAAATAACCTAATGTATCAGCTAAACAAGAAGTATTATTCTGGTTCCATCAAGCTTACATTGTTTGGATATTTCACAACCCTTGATTCATATTCAGGGAAAAATATTGGCCATGCAATCAAAGAATTTTAGATAAGAGTTCCCTGAGCTGGTTACGTCCTAGTTTTAGTGATTTTTGATCAAGTAGTCTTATTTTTGGAGTATGGAATGTACAGCGGTAAATTATAGGAAACACAGTGGTAAATCATATGGAGAGTAATGAGAAGGTTAAATATTAAGTACGTCCATCTACTTGAATGATAATTGTCATTTGCTTTTCTTACTCTTATATATGATGGTATCTAATTAGTTCACATATGCACCTTAAATAATGCCCAGGAAAAGGATGAAACAGTTACTATTCATGATTTGCTTCGTTCGGAATAAACTGTTTCATAATCCTCTTTTCGTATTTTATGTCCTGTTAGGTGAAGAATTTGTTAACCGTACATCCAGAAGATAAAGTGCCAGTAAAGAGTGTCACAATTCGCAGAATTCCAAGGTATGTTTTGGTACTTGAGACGGACCTTATATATGTTGTGATTAGTGAAGCTGCTTATTGTCTGTTTCGTTGAGGTGTTCCAAATATTTTCAGACAGTTAAACCCCATGCTCTTTTCTTCATTTATTTTTTCTTCACTGTACTCTTTAAAAATAAGTAAATAAATGTATTTTGCTTTATTGTCCCATTCTTCGAGTGCATAAAATACTCGTGACTCATCCTTGTTCTTCCTTTTTATTAATTAAAAAAAAAAAACACGTAAAAACTTCTTAGGGTTCCAGAAACTCTGCCGTTATATGACATCTTGAACGAGTTCCAGAAGGGTCACAGTCACATGGCTGTTGTGATAAGACAATCTACCAAAGTGACAAACCAGTCCACTATACAATCACCATTGGCAGATAGTAAGTTCTTTCAAGTTTTTATTGTCATATTTGTACACCAAACAACTCTAAACCCCATCGCGCCGGTACCTGTGTGTAGATTCAGTCAAGGATGTGAGAGTCGATATCGATGGTGACAAAAATTCCCTGGACAAGAGCGCGAAGACGAAACGGCCATTGCAGAAATGGAAGAGTTTTCCGAACAATGGTAGCCAGTCTTTCAAGGGCACGCCCAGGAGCAAGAAATGGACGAAGAACATGTATTCGGACATTCTGCAGATAGATGGAAGCCCGTTGCCGAAGCTTCCAGAAGAAGAAGAGGCGGTTGGGATTATAACAATGGAAGATGTCATAGAGGAGCTTTTGCAGGTCAGTGAGAAATATGCTCTTCTTAAATTAAAACATGCTTGTCATTTTCTTTCCTTATTTGACAAAGGGAGTTTAATCTTGTTCAATTAATTGGTTCCTATTACAGGAAGAGATATTCGATGAAACGGATCACCAATTTGAAGATTCATAATTGTACTAATTGTGGATGTTGAACCACGTACAGTGTACTTTTGTTAATTGGGGGAAAGAAGTTTTGTTTGTATGTAAAGGCTTGTAGCTGAGACACTACACTATGATTGTGGTCGTAGGAATGTTGTTGGTATTTAAGAATGGAAAGGAGGTATGACCCGATCTATTAGTATCATATCTGAGAATTGCCTGAGATGTTTATATATACAGAGTAGTATTACACTAATCTCCAGAATCACATCCCCCTACCCCCTCTTGACCTTTTTTATTGTTCGTGACACGTGTTCACGGGTGATAGAATTTGTGATGACTTGGAGATGGTGAAAGCATGAATATTTCAGGGGTAACATGCAACAGACAAGAATTTAGTAGTCCAGGGGTTTAGTGCGATTTATTCCCTATTTACATTAATTGGTTCCAACAAATGTTTGCAATCGAATTATTGATTATCCAGATTTTTAATTGGGTTGAAGGGGCTGATTTGGTGGGAATGGCATATGAAAAAATCAGCTTGGAGATTTTTATTTTTATTTTTTGGTCGAGTTGGACATGCATATAGAATAATTTGAGCTAAATTGAAAAGTGATCAATGTTGAGAAATGTATGATTCATGTAGTAATCACTTGGAGGATAATTCGTATAGTCAACCGCTTAGGGCTGTATGGGTGATCACGGATCGTTTTGAGCGCATATTCTCTAAAATTTCAAATTGTATTGTCATGTGCGGTGCGCGGTTATGAACAAATGAAAATTTTGCTCAGACGGCGTTGTTTTTTCGGTTTAAAACTTAATTTACTCTGTAATTTATAGGTAATTATACACTTCAATTATATATATATATATATTTCAAAAAACGTTTTAACTGGTATAATGCATAAGATTTTTGACAATATTTTAGAGTTAATTGTGATCGCATAATATAATTCTCTTGCGAAATGTTATTCTTTTAGCATTTTAAATGATAAATCTATAGTTGCAGGTAACTATTGGATTGTTAACAAAGTAAGTTCAGATTTTACCTATTGGATTGTTTTTTTAAAGGCACCATAGAGAGAGTTTTCTTATAATTAAAAGATTTAACTATGAAAAACTTATCTAATATAATATGTATATATATGACTAAGTATAAGTGTTCTGTCACATAGAGTTTTCCTATAATTAAAAGATTTAACTATGAAAAACTTATCTAATATAATATGTATATATATAACTAAGTATAAGTATTTTGTCACGTCACACGTCAATCATAACTTATCTAATATTGTATGTAAATATATGACTAAATATAAGTGTTTTGTCACGTCAAAGGGACATCTCAGGGACATCTCAAGACCGCTAATTGTTGGTGAATGATCTTGAATGTGGTATGGATGACTTCGAAAGGTTGTAGAGGACGTACGCTCATGTCCTGCTCATATCCCTTTCAAAGTACAAGCAGGTCGACCCAATTAAATGCGCGAATTGATGGTGAAAAGCGGACTAGGCCAACCTTACCTAAAACCTAGTCAGGGACTAGTCGTTCCCATGATGGACGAAATGCAAGATTAAACCAATACATTGTCCCGGTGATCAAGGCTAGCTTATGGGAGTGGAGTCGCACGTGCTTTTGGAACAAAGTTGAAAATTCAAGCCCGTGATAGGTCGGTGCAGTGCGATTTCGTTTGGAAATTAGAATCGAACCATATATGGCATTGTTATTTAACTAAAATTTTAAGTTGTCATTTTCTTTAGTGAATTTGTTGAAACGGTACGTTGTGATACAATGCCTTTAAATTTTCAGTTCTCATTATCACCCCTACCTAGGGCCCCCAAAAATGCTTAGAACTAGAAAGCTCGTATTTTTAAAATCCTAAAAAAAACACTTTTAGATAATTATGAAAATAGGCTAAGATTACAACTTAAGATTTTAACTACGTAGTAATGTTATGTGATCATTATTCAAGCGTGTGTATAAAAATATATAAACATTTTTATCATATATGTCACAATTATCTCTACGAAACTGATCAAACTTACACTAATTAAGTAGGTCGCAAAATATACTTAATGAATTAACAATATTGGCCATTTTACCATATATGTTAGAACTAATAGATATTAGGGAAAATTTCCATATAATATAATATACTTAGATTATACTTAATTTTCAAATAATCCTTTAACATTATTTCTTCCCATTTAAGCTAAATTCTTCCCATTAAATCAAAATTATAATATAAAATGTCAAAAATACCCCACCACTCAAAAACATTAAATTATAATTGGATTTAACCTATTTCTTCTCCAAACCACCTCCACAATTCTGCACCCCAGACCCCACAAATCTCGACACCACCCGTCGCTCCCTCCGCCTCACATCCTCCACACCACAGCCCACTCCTCTACCCTCTTGACCTAGAAATCCGCCGTCAAATCACTGGAATCCACCCCAGACCCCACAAATATCGAGGCCCATCAGCGCGACGGCGCCGAGCGGCAGCGTGAAGGGGCTCCATATCCTGAAGGACGGGTCGTGGGTCGACGTGCAGCCCGTGAGAAACGTCGTGGTCATCAACAAGGGCGATCAGATCGAGGTGTTGAGTAACGGGAGGTATAAGAGCGTTTGGCACCGGGTTTTGGCGATGCCGGACGGGAATAGAAGGTTGATCGCGTCTTTTTACAACCCGTCGTATAAGGTGACGATCGAGCCGGCCAAGGGGTTGTTGGGTGATGAGAGAGTGGAAAAGGAGATTGATGATGAGGAGGATAAGTATCCTAAGTTTGTGTTTGAGGATTATATGTCGTTTTATGCTGAGCAAAAGTTTTTGCCTAAGGAGACGAGGTTTCAAGCTGTGAAGGCTGTGTAGGATGTTATAGTTGAGGTTGTGTGGGGGTTTATGAGAAATTAATAATTTTACTTTTTTTTTTTCACTTATCATCATTCTTCTAATGTATATGTAATAACAATGTGAAGATTGATAGGTGCATATGTTTATTTTATTTCTTATAAAATTTGTGGCTATCGTACGGCCTGTGTGCAATTCAAGTGGTTAGTTATGTAATCTTTTTCTTGGTTAAAATAAGATTATAGTATTAAACTTTATCACACTTGAAAGTAATTGAATATTACTTTATTACAAGTGCATTTTGGAGTATTGTTTAGTTAACAATAGAATTGAAGCTCAATCGAATCTAACACCAACTAGCTGGAGRGTGATGTGTTTTTATATACTTCATTCTTGCTTTATTAACAAGCTTAACTTTTTAGTCTAGTTTCTTGATAAGGGATAACGTGTGATTGAATGGAACAATTTTGGAGCAAAATTAAAAAAGTAGTTTAGAATTTTGTCTTATGTATTCTGAATTTGAATTAATAGTTTGGAATATGTAGTTTAGTTTTGAAAATGAATTTTATGTAGTTTGAGTTAGGTAGAGTAGTTCAGAAATTTACACGAGCAGTTTTGAATTTACACGAGTAGTTCTGAATTTACATGATTATTTCTGAATTTTTAAAGAATAGTTTTAAAATTTACATGAGTAGTTTGTCAATTTATACGAGTAGTTTTGAATTTACACGAGTAGTTCTGAATTTATATATATGAGGAGTTCTGAAATTTAAACGAGTAGTTTTAGATTTACACAAGTAGTTCAGAATTTACACGAGTATTTCTGAATGTACACGAGTATTTCTGAATTTTTAAAGAATAGTTTTGAAATTCACACGAGTAGTTCTGAATTTACATGAGTAGTTCATCAATTTACATGAGTAGTTTTGAATTTACACGAGTAGTTTTGGATTTACATGAGTAGTTCTGAAATTTAAACGAGTAGTTTTGAATTTACACGAGTAGTTCTGAATTTACACGAGTAGTTCTGAATTTACATGAGTAGTTCATCAATTTACACGAGTAGTTTTGAATTTACACGAGTAGTTCTGAATTTACACGAGTATTTATGAATGTGCATGTAGTTCTGGATTTTATACGAGTAGTTCTGAATTTTCGAATAACATAATAAAATAGTTATAAATGGTAATTTAGTACTCTTATATAATTCCTGGATTAAATGGGAAGTTGAAATTTCAATGGCCTATTTGGGAAAAATCATTTCACTATTGTCTATATGGGAATTTTCCCATATTATTAAAAGTGTGGTTGATTTTGTATAAAAAAAGCTCCAGTAGGTAAAGTTGTAGTGATATGTAATAGATTTTCAATTGTGATTTTTATTAATAACTTTTTAATTTCATTGTATCATTCTTTTTTGCTTTGTTAGGGCTCGAAAGTGAAATTTTATTTTATGACACCCAAAATCGATTGATATAATGTATTTGATAAGTACAATAAGGTAATTTATATTTTATACAGAGAGTTTATAAGCTTTTTGTATATAAATAAGTCTTAATTGGTTTAGTTTATTTGAAAAGTCTAAACATATTACAGATGCTACTATTACAAACGTTTCAAATAAACTCACATAATTTTTTGATTTTATTATTTTTTTAACCCTTTTATTTTTTATTTTTTAAAAACCTTATTACTTCATTAGATATTTATTTATTTTATATTTCATCAATTTATTAATTTGTACTTGAATATCTAAACTTATTATTATTATTATTATTATTATTATTATAGATTGACTCTATAAATTGGCTTGCAATATAAATAAAAAAAATCTCTCCAACCCATTAAAAATATATTGTAAAATTATTGAAAACTATCATGCGCGCTCGTGTGTATTTTTACATTCAACGAAATTAGTAATAGAAATAATATTAATTAAATTTACTATGCATAAATTATATACAAAATAGAAAGTAATATGAATATTAATATTTTAGTTATGTGTTTTTGTATAATTTCGTGTTTTTAGCTAATCTAATAGATAAATTTGTTAAACACTTTTATTTAAATCAACTAACTTTTTAGCCATCAGTTCATAACTAACTTATTAATTTAATTTGTTACGAATGAGTAGGATTATAAAGCAATAAACAGAAAATGTAAAGAAGACACAGCCCAAAACTGCATACAACTGGCCGAAACGATAAATTCAAGACATATCAATACATTTATCAACTAATTTTTCAGCTATTAGCATTATTCGTCAAACATATTCATCATAATCAAGTGCGATTGAAAAAAAAAAAAAAAAAGGAAAACGAGTTTCCCTCGTGTCAAAAATGAAGACGACAATTTACAATTAGGCATAGTTTAGACTTCAGATTTACATCATTAAAGATCATTTTATAGAGAAAAAGTGAAGATATGATAAAAAGACATTTTTTTTATTCACCCCGTTCCAAAATTTATTTATGTGCTTCGCACTTTGGTTTCACAAATAATGAGTTATTATTATTAAAACAATGAGTATAATTAGATAATTTAGATAAAATTTAAAATTTCAATTGTACTAATTAATTTTTTTAATATTTGTAAAAGTTGAAATATTATTTGGAGAAAGGGAGTAATATATTTAATTCGCTGACTGAACATATAAATTGGGAGATACAAAAAGTTGCATCTCACCGTCCACGTCATCAATCCTCTCCTTGCTTAAGTGAGAAATCAAAACTGTCGATAAGGTCTCATCCAACGACTGAAAATCAGTCTCTAACTCACCACGTCATCGATCCGCGTGACCTCCTACAATGTAAAACCGCGACCCTGGCCAACAATTCCAAATCGAACGGCTCCAATTATTTAACCACCCGCCATTATTTTCCCCCAAAATCCCCCTTTATAAAAGCTCCAATACCCATTTCTACATCATCCAAACATTCTCAGGCTTCCCATTTCTTCATCTCTCTAAATCCTGATTTCATCACTTTCAACCACAACATTTCCTAGAAATGGCACGCACCAAGCAAACCGCCCGCAAATCCACCGGAGGCAAGGCACCTCGTAAGCAGCTGGCCACCAAGGCCGCCAGGAAGTCCGCTCCGGCGACCGGCGGTGTGAAGAAGCCCCACCGCTTCCGCCCTGGGACCGTCGCTCTTCGTGAGATCCGCAAGTACCAGAAATCCACCGAGCTCCTTATCCGCAAGCTGCCTTTCCAGAGGCTAGTCCGTGAGATCGCCCAGGACTTCAAGACGGATCTGAGGTTCCAGAGCTCCGCCGTGGCGGCGCTCCAGGAGGCGGCGGAGGCCTACCTCGTCGGACTTTTCGAGGACACCAACCTGTGCGCTATTCATGCCAAGAGGGTAACCATTATGCCCAAGGATATCCAGTTGGCTCGCAGGATCAGGGGCGAGAGGGCTTGATCGTAATTTTAAGCTGTTGGAGGACTTGAAGTTTCAGTAGATCTGTGTTTGTTAGGGTAAATAGGTCCGTAGTTTATCGTATTCAAGTTGCTGTACCTGTTCCTTCTGTTTTTCAGTACAAGATGTTGAAGTTGCTAATAACCCAGTTTTTATTACCCTTTACTCACAATAAGGGCAAATTTGGAACTATTGCAAAAAATCTAACATAAGAAATGTAAAACGAACTAAATAATGCAAAAAATTCAACCTCTTAAAACGTATTTTATTTAGAAATGTAAATGCCCATGCAATTTCCAAAAATATGTTTGATTAAAAAAACTGAAAAATTTATCGTACAAGAGTAACAATGCACAAATAAGTAGGGAACCAAGACAGCAAACCAAGTAAACTACATTTCAACTGTCAACAGACTTAATTAGTAAGGAGACAGTTGATCTTCCAGCAATGCAAGATAATAGAAAAAGATACAAACCAACAAATAAGATAATAGAACTGACTAGACAGGTTGATCTTCTAGCAATGCAAGACTATGCACTACTAACTAAATAGGTTTGACTAAGCCATTCTGACCGCTACAAATCCTTAAACCTAATTTATATTTCACTGATATGTTTAAAATAACTATGGCATAGGCATGAGGGGTTACTCTTGTATGATACGAACCGTTTGAATAATACAATGACACTAATCACTTATGATGTTTACTCCTTTTTTCTTTCCTTTTACTTTTCTTCTTCTCCCTCGACTTTTCTTCTGATTTGTGTTTCTTAGAGTGCCGCTTGCTTGAGCTCTTCTTTGCCTTCTTTTTCTTGTCTCGACGAGTATCCTCCTCCTCATCAGATGATGATGTGCTTTCTGACACACTGGTTTTGGAATCAGGACATGAAGGAAGGTACGGACCAGTTTCATCCATTCTCGATCCAACTACACCCCGACCACGCTTGGTCCTGCCGTTAATGAAAATAATAATTGAATTAATTGCAATAAATTATTAAGAGGGCTTTGGGCTTTAGCTGATTTAATGAGAATTTTGTAATTATAACAGTCAAAATTAAAGAAGATAGGTAAACCAAGACTTACAAAAGAAAATTTTAAGAGCTTCTAAATATCAAAGGGGAAGTTGGGAAGCCCAAATTCAGTTCGTTACACACCTGGAATGTAAAAATTCGTCGACCTCATCATCCCTTAAACCCGCATCCGCAACTGGATCAAGATCATTAATAAATCTCTTCTTTGAAATGGGAGAGGCATTTCTACTTATTTCCAATTCATTGCAGCTGCTACTTCTACTTCTACTTCTACTCCTGCGAGATTCACAGGATTCCTCGTAACTTCTCCTAATGCTGCTTTCATTTCTTGATCCTCTGAGCCTATTGTCCAGCTCTAGCTGTTTCTCCCTTAATCGCCACATCTCGTTTACTTCAACGACACGGTTAGCTGTAGCAGAAAAAGATACAAACCAACAAATAAGATAATAGAAATGACTAGACAGGTTGATCTTCCAGCAATGCAAGACTATGCACTACTAACTAAATAGGTTTGACTAAGCCATTCTGACCGCTACAAATCCTTAAACCTAATTTATATTTCACTGATATGTTTAAAATAACTATGGCATAGGCATGAGGGGTTAACAAAATTTTCTGATTTCATTATCTGCAAACTCAAATAAAAGAACTAAATAATGGCACCAAATGGTTTGGCAATACGAGCTAAACTACAGCTGAGAAACATAATAATAATTATTATAAGACAAAAAAAAAAAAAAAAAAAGAAACAGCAAATCAAAGAGGAAATCAGGCCATAACTTCCACCACAATGTCAACATGTGAGAAATCTCTCGGCAGTCAGGGTACAAAGATAATCAATTTAACAACAAATGAATTGGAGACCTTCAATTCTGAAGAGAACATGGAATGAGACTTTAGGCATATAAACTCTGAATTTATGATGCATATGGGCTATCAACTTATAATCTGATAAAAGATGTGTAGCTTTAATTCAGTAAATTAAAATAAAAAAGAAGGCCACCATCACGAAATTAACTTCAAACTTGAATCGTCTTCTTTGCTCCTATAAAAGTTGTCTGGTCAGACAATCAATCCAGGGCGACAACAAAAGTTTGAAGTACATAAAGACGAAAAAGCATAATTGTTCACAACACCATTTCTCTCATAATTTATATAAACTATTGTAGTCACCTTTGGAATGTATAATTAGATCCTTATTAAATGACGTAATATTTGAATTTCGGGACAAAACCCTAATATATTTCAGGAAACAAGATAACTTTAATCTGACCATGGATTTTCATCGCCACTTTTTTTTTTTGATCACAAACAAATCAATTATTTTGCAACCAAAACTAACCTTGTTGAACTCCACGGACAGTTGCCGTCAAGAAACGAGAATTAGGCCTAAACCTCGCAGTGGGTTGGCGAAGATAAGCAAGTGCACCTTCCGACTGAGCTTGTCTACGCAATTCTGCTGCTTCCTTCATAAGAATTGCAGCTATTCTGTTTTCCGTCTCCAAATCCATATCGAAGCTTCAATACCAGAGGTTGACTAAGAAAAAGGGGAAAAAAGGGGAAAACCTCCCTCCTGCATGGTAGAAGCAATATCGTTACATGTTTATGTACTTAATTATGTTCAGCTATTAAAATCTCCTTATAAATCCATTATATGCAAATAAATTATACATTTACCCAACCCCCCACCCCAATTATTTCCATTATTAAAGCAAGTTACTTGTTTGGATCCGCAAACCAAAAATATAAAGCTTTCGAGACCGTAATCGGAACTGAAGCTTTTAAAATACAAATTCTGAAGTTATTTATTAAGACAAGAACTGTGGATTCATATGCAATTACAGATGTAACAACAAATGATGCATAGATGGAAATTGGATTAAACCCAGACGAAACAAAAATCAGATATTTTTATCAAGCGATGAAAGGAAACTTTACCTGAATGATGTAGGTCGATCGCGTTGAAATCTATTCGATATTGGCGATGGAAAGATCACCAACACTTTGTTCTAATCAGCGATCGCAAAAGGGAATTCTGATTCTTGAGCAACCCTAATTTTGATTTGATTTCGGGACAATTGGGGGAAATCTAGTTTCGATTTAGAAATTTTATTGACCGTTGGGCTTAAACACGATAACACGATTATTATTACAAAGCCTCTCAGGGTTGAGAATTTGTGGTTTGTGGTTCAAACAAGTATTGTACCCGTGCGCTGCACTACATCCTTGGGATGGGCTTCAACTATCAATTTTTTATTTTATTTTATTTAAAATAAAAAGAATTAATGTATTAAAATATTTAAATAAGTAATTGTATATATGTATACTTAAATTATATATCTCTCTCTGTGTGTATATATATTTCGTTAAGAATCATCACTGGTTCTCAGACCAGAGATGGTTTTACCATAACTGCTCTCTATATATAAATCATCTATATATTATTTAAAGGTCGAATAGTATTCAAAATGATATAACCTAATTCATAAAAGGATTGTTATTAGACAAAATATACTTTACAAATTATGATAAATTTCCTTATGCACAACATTTGTAGTTTTGTTAACATGTTTATTCTCATCATCGTCGATCAATATTTGTAAACCTATACGATTGGTCACCCTTGATATAGCAACGTATAACTGACCATGGCTGAAAACATGATTTTTCAGGAAAATTTCAACGTGAGAGAGATATTGTTTTGAATTTTGTTGATCATCATAGCATATGACACAATCAGAGGAAATTGTCATCGTTGGAACTTGAAAGGGAACCTCGAATTGGATGGTGTGACAGTCATTCTAAGGATTAACAACAATTCACTTGCATTGATTCCTTGAGAAATATTAGCCTATACAATATGACCGTCAAGTAAACAACTAACATTACACAACACAAGGGAATGATTGATATTTCTCAACAACATGAGTGGAATTCTAATTAGTTTTAGCTCATAGAGGCAATTCATAACATTTAATGGTATTTAGAAACTCTAGTGAGTAAACGTCCTACAATATGTCAATGTTTGAGTCAAATTTGCATGCATTATAAGAGCTAAGATATACTTCACATTCCCCCTTTAATTTTATGACATCATATATCTATTAATCAAATTGACGACATCAAGTGTTGGGGAAAGAATAGCCCGACCCTCCAAATAAACGAAACATTCAGCAGTTTTTCCAAATTGTGAATATGTGCTCGCCACAATTGACAGAACATGGTCTCCATTATCTTTCAATAATAGATAACTCAGATTTCAATTTAAACGATACCATCATTTGGTCCTCCAACTATTACATCTCCTATACTATTTATCAAGTTGAAAACATTCTTTAACTTGATACAATTGGGATCTGCATTGTGATTTTGCAGCACCACATTCTTGGTCTACTTCAAAACTATGTAATGAGTCCATAAATGCGAATATTTGATCACTGTGTGAACTATGTCTGGTCTAGTACTTTTTGGAYTAACCGARAAAATTTGATGAAAATCTCTACCAAGAATTATTATTTTGTTATCGAATGGAAGCTGTGTATTAGAATTATTTTGCAATGTCATCACGTTTTTCAATGTTTTGTCCAMYSTTTCAAAATAATGGTTATGCATCATTGGAGTTTCGTCCCAAATAATGAGATGCGCATKCACCATTAATTTTGAAAGTGGAGTACCAGTAATGATCGAAAWCTTAGTGGATATTAAAAGTAGCCCTAAATCTAGAATGCCCATTTCTTCCTTTCGAAGAAGAAGAAAAGTTATGTCATTAGATATTACATTAAGAAAACTTCAACTATTAGATTTAACAGTTGTAAAAAGCATCCTCCGTATCTATAGATGAGAAATACACTACTCTTGGTTAAATATATTGCATCCATTACTTTATCAGTTTTAGCGGAATATAGTAAATCCGTACTAATGAAAACAAATCTACTTTTCTAGGTGTCCATTCTTTGTTTTTTAATACTAATTTTTTTTTTAGAAAACTAAACATAAGGCAAACTCATTATCATTATCATTATACAATACATTATGCTCTTTTGGAAGATAAAAACTCAAACATATGATAGGTGGAGTTTTTTACTGAATTTCATAAACTAATATTCACCACGCCGCTTCGCGTAGAAAAATGTAATGACAATCATAATACATGTTGATCTCATCAATATTTTTATCCTCTACATCCTCACATTTGTTCTGATAGGGAACCTATAATTATATTTATTACCCTATTTAAACAAATATTTTATAAATCTAAATTGGTTACACTATTTAGCATATAAATAAGCTACACAATTCAGTATAGAAAAAAAATATGTGAAACGACCTCTAGTGAACGCAGTAAATGTCGTGGGCAAGACAACATGAGTACCAGCCATTTGCCTCACCTCTAACACTACATCAACAATCCTACTGTAAATCTCACTTCATAATTTTTTTGATGAGTTCTAATGTACCACAATTTTGAATATTCAATAATTGTATATGCATCAATTATGAATTTTTGTATGATTCGCCGACTATATAGAATAGTGAGTACCTCCGTGCCTCTTTCATGAAATCGGTGAGAAAAGAACTCCATCTGGCTCAGATATTTTTTACCCTTACCCACATGGAAATAGTAATGTCTTCTAGGTTTTCTAGGTTTAGAAAAAGATATGTCTTCCTTGTGGTTGTCTTCGCCACATGGAAATAGTAATGGATAGTGTAGAGCAACATACAAAGGATGAAAACTCGTTGATACGTTTCAAATTACCAGATCTCTTTTCTACTGCAATTCTCTTACTATCACTTTGTGGATCAATATCACCAACAACTAATAGACAATTAGTTGATATTTTTACGAATCAATTATAGTTGATGCCACAATATTCATTCCACTCGATGCTGATTTCGCACTTGTATTATTTTGCATGATTACTGAGATATTAACGAATGCATTATTTTAAGAAATCAATTCAAATCAAAAGTATTGAATCGTAATAATATTTGATAAATAAAATGTTGATAACCAATCAAACAAATACTACATTGTATTGTATTGTGCAATCTTGCATATTGATCCGAACTTTTCCGCACCTATTTTTATTTAAATTTGTCAATTTTAATAAGTCCGACCGTAAGAGAACGGGATCACTTGTAGGTGGGTAAATTGGCTCGTGGCGATCTTAGAGGAAAGTTAGATTCGAAAGTTCGTTTTGTGTTTGTTTTCAGGAATAAGAAAATAAAAATAAAATTAATCTAAACACGCGGACAAGGGGGGAGGGTTGTTTGATTATTTTAAGAACTAAAGATTAAACTAAGAGTAATAAATTAAATTTAATGATTAATTAAACTATGAACTAATTAATTAAATCTAATGATCATCTAAACCATGAGCAATTAAATTAAATCTAGAAATTACTTATTCTAAGAGAAAATTAATTAAAAGATTTTTAAAACGATTTAAGAAAAACTAGGGTTTTAGAGCTTTGATTTGTCTCCACGATCGCTTGGGAGTTCCCAATTGATGGTTCACAACAAATCTAGGCTCTATACCAATAAGATCTAGCTAATAATAATAATCAATCTCAATATTACAATCCCAACACAATCATAATTACAATTCGTCATGGAAACAATAATTATTCTAAAAGATTTAATTAAACTAATTGAAATCATAATCACAATTCGTCATGGAAACAATAATTATTCTAAAAGATTTAATTAAACTAATTGAAAGCATGTGAACTAAATTAAAGAGCATAAGATATAAGTACTTACTAATTAAAAGAAGAAAATAGCAGCGTTCCACGACGAAATTTTGAATATAAATTAATCTAAAGTCTAAGAATTTAAAGCTAAGAATTTTTAAGAGAAACTAAGAAAATAAAATGGCACTCTTGGGGTTGTCAACCCCCAAAAGGCCTTAGAAACCTTAGGAATAATGTGTATTTTTTAATGTGAAGGGTGGGGGGTATTTATAGGTGTAAGTGGTTTGGAAAAGGGGTCAAAATTAGGGTTTCCGCCCCTTCTAGGACGTTCAGCACTTTCCATGCCGGTTGGGCCCAGAGACATCCCTTCTAGAAGGCCCAGAATCAGGAGTTGCTGCCAGCCCAGCTTTCTATACCGGTTGGGCCCAGCGACAGCCCTTCTAGAAGGCCCAAAACTGTCATTTCTTCAAATCGCGGCCCGTTTTCGCTGAAACTCTACTCGTTTGCCCATTCTTGACTACGTCCAAACCTAAATACCTCAAAATATCTAAAATAAACATAAAATTAATTAATTATAATTAAAATACTGTAAAACAAGTTGGAGATAAGAAAATATGAAAATATGCTAAATTTATCCAACTTTCACCGAAAATAATAAAAAAAATGAACTAAAATACTAACTAAAATCAAGACAAATTCATGTTAATCACATATTTTAATTAAAAAAGTGGTAAATTTATTTTTGAGAAAAAGTGACGAATTTGATATAGTTGGACTCATAATAAAAATAAAATAACA
>BMAC01000170.1:1693660-1716021 GCA_014905375.1 Phtheirospermum japonicum
AAGTATCTTTTTAAAGATTTTTTTGTTATATGATAAAATGAAAGTTGTTAGTTGTGGGGCTCATTTTTAATATTCTAATTTGAATATTATATATAGTATATATATTATACTATATATATATATATATAGTATATATAGTATATATATATTATATTAATATTAATAAGATTGTAGATGGTGGGTTCTATTAGATAGATAAAAATTTAAAATAAATAATATTTAAAGTGGATTTTGGAGGTAGTGGTGGGCCCCACAACCTTAAAAATTATATGTGATTGGTAATTTGAAATATTTTGATGTGAAAAATGAAAATTGAAAAAGATGATTTCCATTGAGAAATCGTAAACAAACATGATTCTAATTTTCGAAATAGTTAGAAATTAAGAAATGAGATATGAAAATTAAGCGTGGGGGACTAGCTATCTTTCCAATTTATTGAAGTCTGAAAGCAATCATGAAAGCGGCACGGACCTTATTGAAAGATGGGAGTTGACAATCGTGGAAAAAGGAATACGCTTTATCCGCCTCATTGAGGTAATCTCTAGTCTTAGTTGTAGTCGTCGTGACCAATAGCCTTCAACTGTCGGCTCTTTGGTAAGGTCCTTTCTTCTATTATTCAAGATGGTAGGGAGACCACAATCATTTTTACCCAAAATAGCAGCTAACAAGAGGGAAAGTCTCACCGATCTTAGCTAGGCCGGACTTCTTCTAAGATACCGAAGTTTAGTAAATAAAATGGGGTCGCTTCCCAATGGCATTTTCGGGTACAGTTAGATAATCAGGATCTGATTTTAGGTTATGTTTCAAGTAGATCTGACTTAGTTTTATCTCAATAATATAGTATATATACATATGTTAACAAAATCGCCTTGAAAGTCTTACCTTCCTTTTCGGGGACGGCAGTGATCCGCCGAAAAGCTCGTATTGATCTTGGACGCATTACATTGGAATCCTAATGAACCACCACGAACGCTACCGCGTGTCTTGTCCTTACTTCCTTAATGTTTTAAGAAGAGGGACTCTTAGGCATTAACAATGGTTGAGGTTCTCTCAGATAGCTGATAGAAAGTTCAAAAGAAAATTAAACCGTGATGATTTGTCCAAAAAGACAAAATTAGATTGGAGATGAAGGTGTACACACAATAGTATTGAGTCTATGATAATGAAACCTTTGCACCAGTTTCAAGACTCGTTTTATTTGAAGTTGATTTTTCCCTTTGGTGCTTCCTGAAGCATTTCAAAGGCCGAAGTCAGAGATCGAAGGAAGAATAACAAAGGAACTGACCAACCGAACAACGCCTATTCTCTTCGCGCGCGGGAAGAATTGACAGGGTTGTTGGTCTCAACAACATCTTCAAAGGGATGATGTTTATCGCAGACTTACATGTTAGTGCTTTATATCTTTGGAAATCGCATTAAAATGCATTTAACTGCATTTGATCGAGCTTTTGATATATATAAAAAGGAAGAAAGTCAGTAAGATATGTATTGAAATTTTTTCGTCTTTTAATGTGGTGATAGAACCGATCGATCGCTCTGAAAGGACAATTGAGGTGTAGGCATAAAGGGTCTTTATGATAAATACATAATTCGCTTCATTTTCAATTAGGCATTGAGATGAGAATCTGACTCTTCAACCCATTAAAAGCACGCATTTTAATGTCGTTGGGGCAGATGGTTCACTCAAAAATTCCACACTTCCCATTTCACCAATATTAATATAATCAAATAATAAATTACATATATATTTTTCAAATATACCTTTATATTAAAAGAGAATAAATGTGGTTGTTAGTATTATTAAGACAAAATATGTAGAGGAAAAAAAACTCATTTTCTATTATAATAAAAGTTCTCTTTTTTGATATAATTTAGTTGATAGTAATTTAAATTACATGGGGGCAAATAAAAAAAATAATAGAAAATGTACATGTTAATTATAGAAAATATGCTCTATTTGAGATAATAATAACAAAAAAAAAGTGCTATTAATTGGAACGCGCAAGTATCAATAATAGATCCCAATTCGGCAATGTAATTAATTGTCTTGATTACACTTAGTAGCTTAACTAAGTTAAAATAATTTTTTTTAATTATCCATCCCCGGCTCTTAATAGCTACACCTTACAAATTCTTTAAAATATTAAAGTTTATAGCACAAAAAAAAAATAAAAATATATATATATATATATATATATATATATATATATATATATATATATATATATATATATATATATATATATATATATTTTACGTTTTAAAACATGCAATATGTATCTTAAATTGTAGATCTTGAGAATGTGATTAATTTGATATATATTTCATTCAAAACGAATAAAATTTGAAAAAGTTATGGTTTGTTGAAGATTTGAGTTTCATTTCAAAATTTTGAATTTGCAGTTTATAGACGAAATTTGCAATGCTTTTTGTATACAATCGTAATGTTTTTTTTTCTTAATCTATTGTGCTTTTTAAAGAAACAATGTAGTGTTCTTTGTAAACGTTGATATATGTCCAAAATATCATTTTTAATTAATTAATGCATTTTTTTACATTATTACCATGCTGACATGTCATGATCTCAACCATCAAGATTATTCAATCTAATGGTCAAGATGAGTCCCTAGGTTCACATATAATGACTGGTTCTCATTTGAACCCAACCCTATATATATATATATATATATATATCATATAAACTAATATAATATGCATAAATTCTATTGGTCATTGAATAACGTGAATGTGTGGGCTATACCGATCTTGGGCTCCCTCTATTGGGGCCTTCTCCCTCATGGACTTTCCAAACGCATTTTGCAACCTTGTCCCGCATAACACTTAGTTCTCGATTTTCCGGCTGGCAAACGGCTCTGCTACCATTCTGTCACGCCCCAGGATCTCATTCCAGACCTGAGGGTGGGTTATCCCACAGTACCAACATGAGTCTTTTCTAGCGCGCTTTGTCCTCACTCACCTTCCAGACCTGAGGGTTAGTCACACTGTACCGACACGAGTCTTTTATAGCGCGCTTTGTCCTCACTCACCTGAGGGTTAGTCCCACTGTAACAACACTAGTCTTTTCTATCGTGCGCTTTGTCCTCACTCACCTGAGGGTTAGTCCCACTGTAACAACACTAGTCTTTTCTATCGTGCGCTTTGTCCTCACTCAACCTTCCAGACATGAGGACCTTCTAGACCTGAGGGTTAGTCACACTGTACCAACGCGAGTTCTTTATAGCGCGCTTTGTCCTTACTCACCTGAGGGTTAGTCCCACTGTAACAATACGAGTCTTTTCTAGCGCGTTTTGTTCTCACTCAACCTTCCAGACTTAGGGTTAGCCCCACTGTACCAACACGAGCACGCTTTGTCCTCACTCAACCTTCCAGACCTGAGGGTTAGTCCCAACACGAGTTTTTTTTAGCGCGCTTTGTCCTCGCTCAACTAGCGCGCGCACTTTGTCCTCGCTCAACCTTCCAGACGTGAGAGTTAGTCCCACTGTACCAACACCAGCGCGCTTTGTCCTAACTTAACCTTCCAGTCCTGAGGGTTAGTCCTACTGTACCAACACGAGTCTTTTCACGCTCAACATGAGAGACTTCCTTGGGGGTCACCCATCCCATCTATACTCTAGGCCAAACACACTTAAATTTAGAATTTCGATGAGAAGGCTTTTAAAAAAGAAGATGCTTTACCAATCAAATCTATTGTTCTATCCTATTTAGTTTCTTGATTTTTGGGGTGTTACAATCTACCCTCTAAACTCGTGACGTCCTCATTGCGCTTGAACTATATCTAGATCCGGTTTCTTGATCTTTGGGGTGTTACAATTCCCAAGCGTATTCTAGGGTTTTATTGAAAAAATTCTCAAAATAGAAAAAACCGGACACGGCGGCTCTAAATGAGTATCCCGCACGCACTCGCTCACACACTCATTCTATTCACTTCTCTCTGAGCTACCTTCTTGAAAAATGGCTGCCACTAATCAGATTGTTTCCACTTCCATCTCCTCATCCACCTCCACTTTCCTCGGCCACAACAATCTCAAGAACATCAAGTTCCGAATTTGTTTTTCATTTATTTTTTTGTGACTCGGTTTTTGTCTGTGTAATTCCATGTGAATTTAATTTGAATAATTGCATTTATTTTTTGCAGGCCTTCCAATGTAGCGATTACAGGGAAAATGAGTGGGATTGTGAGATGTGTCGCCTCGCCGTCAGCTGAGAAGACTGGTGCTTATTTTTTATTTGTATTTTCTTATTTATTTTTATTTTGTCATATTCATTATGTGTTAATCTGCTTAATTGATTAGCAGAGAGCTTGCCTTTCTATAGTTTGTTCTATAAAATTGTTCAGAGCATCGCGCTGACTAATTGATGCTACTTGTGATAAAGCCTACAAGACGAAGGTGTCTCGCAATGAAAACATGGCTAAACTTCAAGCTGGCTACCTCTTTCCCGAGGTCTATTTTAGGACTTTAATTTTTTCTATATTATAAACTCTTGTCCAATGGAATGCGTGGTGTAGTTAATTTGAAGTTTATTTTGCCAACATTTCACACCTGTTTATTTCCCTAATTTAATTATTAGATTGCAAGACGAAGAAATGCTCACATGTCGAAATATCCTGACGCCCAAGTGATCAGCCTTGGAATCGGTGACACAACCGAGCCGATTCCGGAAGTTATTACTTCTGCCATGTCACAGGTATTAGTTTTCTGGATACTATCTGTTTTTACACTGTACGTTTTGAATTTTATAATGCTTGATTGACTGTGATAGAGTCACTTTTAACTAGATAATCTTTATGTTGCTTCTATTCATCTTTTTAACATTGGTTATAATTCACGCTTGTTCCTTGATTTTAATGACTTTTAATCTCAATATTGTCAGCGTTCGTATGCTCTATCAACAATAGATGGTTACAGTGGTTATGGAGCTGAACAAGGTGAAAAGGTCAGTAACAATTTCTTACTTTTTAACTTTTTTCCCAACGAAGAGGTCTGGTTTATTCTGATATGGAGGCATTTTATTTTCCTTTTGGCAGAAATTACGAGCTGCCATTGCTTCGACCTATTATGCAGACCTTGGCATAGAGGAGGATGATATATTTGTGTCGGATGGCGCTAAAAGTGACATCTCTCGCCTTCAGGTTTGCTTACTTGTATTAATCTTCTTAGTATTTCAGCAACTTACAATATTGTACTCTATTAATAAATAATGTTCAATTGATGGTTGGCTTTGGCAGGTTCTTTTCGGATCTACTGTCACAATGGCTGTTCAAGACCCATCGTACCCGGTAAGTATATTATGCCTATATTTCTTAAATGAGATCTAAACATGAATATTGATGATGCGCACACCATATGTAAAAGTTAAATGTCAAGCTAGACTTTGTTGACAATTTCATCTTATGTAATTCCAGTTTTCAAATTGTTTACCTCATATTTAGTCGTATGACAAAAACTTGTGCATTTAGTTAATTTAGGTTTCTTATAATTGTTCTAGGGTTTTTAGTTTTTCTTGTAGGATTTTTTTTTAGTATCTCATTTCCCTCCAGCATTTTAGGGTTCTTTTTTACCCTTCTTTTTAGTTATTTTAGTTTTCTTGTATTTGTTTTAGTTTTTTTTTTTAAGCATCTCAGTTCCCCCCAGTTTTTCAGGGTTCTTTTTTTATTTAGTTTTGAGTTATTTTAGTGTTTTTTAGAGTTCTCTATTTCTTGTTTTTTTTTTTAATTTTAATTTTGTTTACGATTAAGTTTAAAGGGACTTATAGACCGTGCCTCTAGTCTTACTGGAGTTTAGAGATTCATAGTGATGAGGGAACTTGATGCCCTGCCCATATGCTAATTTAATACTTTTGTAGTCATTTCATTGATTGTTGAGGTTTTAATGAATTGCCGACTCATTTCAGTGCCCTATGCTTTAATTCAATCTTATGTTGGCTTAGGTTACATTTTGACATCCTTACCATAATATTATTTAGACATCCTATTTTTTCACGTTTCCATCCTACTTATTGTTAATTGCACTGTTGCTAATTATTTTGTAAAACTGATTAGTGGAAGGATAAGCTTTACTTTCTTATCTTGCTGTTTTTAAATCATGTGAAACATGTACTGTAGGCTTATGTGGATTCGAGCGTTATTCTTGGTCAGACTGGGCAGTTTCAGAAAGACGTTGAGAAGTACGGAAATATTGAATACATGAGGTGTACACCAGAAAATGGTTTCTTTCCCGACTTATCCACAGTCCGCCGGACAGACATCATTTTTTTCTGTTCTCCCAATAACCCAACTGGTTACGCTGCATCGAGAGAGCAACTAACCAAGCTTGTACAATTTGCCAAAGAAAATGGGTCAATCATTGTCTATGACTCTGCTTATGCTATGTATGTGTCAGATGATAGCCCGAGATCTATTTTTGAGATTCCTGGAGCCAAGGAGGTTTGTTTTGAAACTAATTTTTCTTAATTTTTTTTTTAATGTTTTTGCTCATATACCAAATGCATTGGCTTGCAGGTTGCGCTCGAAGTTTCTTCTTTCTCCAAGTATGCTGGGTTCACTGGAGTTCGTCTTGGTTGGACGGCAATTCCGAAAGAGCTTCTTTATTCTGATGGGTTTCCTTTGGCCAAGGACTTCAACCGCATAGTTTGCACTTGTTTCAATGGTGCATCTAACATTGCACAGGCTGGTGGTTTGGCTTGCGTTTCGGATGAGGGCATTAAGGTCATTTTTCCAGCTTTTTTTCTCTCTCTCTATTTCTTTTATCTCCTTTACCGTTAACTTGAGAGACCACAGTAATCCAGTATGCTAAAAGATCCTCCCAACAACATGAGTTTGAGGCGAATAATCTTGCGGGAGTCGACTTTTCGACAATTTCCCGCCCCACCCCGCCCACAAAAAAAAAAAAAAGGATAAATTACACATGCTAGTTTTGAGATTCAACCTAATTACAAAATAAAAAATAATCTTTAAAAATTACAAAACTCCATTGACATTTGGCCTGTCTCAAACAGGTGTTTGCAATACCGCAGAATACCTCTTGCAGAGTTTATTGTAATTTTAAAAGATAACCAAACTTTTTTGTAATCAAGCTAAACCTGAATTTAAATTCCTGCGAGAAAGATGTTTCGACTGATCACTGGAAATCTACTATATATATGCAGGCAATGCACGAGGTGGTTGGTTTCTACAAGGAGAACACGGATATTATAGTTGACACATTCAATTCTCTTGGTTTTAAGGTATACGGAGGCAAAAACGCTCCGTACGTTTGGGTCTACTTTCCTGGGCGAAGCTCATGGGATGTGTTTAGCGAGATTCTTGAGAAGACCCATGTTGTTACCACTCCTGGGAGTGGTTTCGGGCCTGGTGGTGAAGGTTTTGTCAGGGTCAGCGCCTTCGGGCACCGTGAAAATGTATTGGAAGCTTGTAGAAGATTCAAGCAGTTGTACAAGTAGAACCTTCTCGTGCATTTTCACTGCTATTGATGACAGTTTAGTCCTATATTGGGCTTCTTGCTAATTGACTGTGTTTCAACAAGTTTTGTAATGCTTAAATATTATATCCAGATGCTAGATTTTCAAAACTTCTGTGTGGTAAATTTCTACTTTATTTCATTTTTATTTTGTTATTTATTTTTAATATTTTAACATTTATTAGTTGATCTTATATTACTATTTGGGGAAATTTACTTGAAACAATCTATCCAAATTATATGGCTGAAATATTACAAGATTAACTCAGAAGCGAAAACAGAGAACAAAAGTCATTTTTTTTTCTAAACACAGTTCAAAACCAACCATTCTCCTAGTTAACACAACATAGCCACTAATTCAAACCAAAACACAAAAATCATCAAGCTATTAACCACCACCTTGCACCTATTTCTCAGCCTACATTTCAATCACAAAACCGAACATCTACACTTTCTTCTACACTTTTATCAACGATCGATTTGCAAGTCGACTTATAATGTCCCGTCTGATTACACCGGCTACAATGAACAGTATGTTTCTCCCGATTAACATCCTCCACACACATTCGTTTCTTCTCCGGACGCCCGGGTGGCCGTCTAACCTTAGGTGGCCTCACGACCCGTATCTCATCGTCCAACCTGGGCCCACCATCTTTATTCCATTCAATCTTACCTGGCACAGGATTTATTCCTTCATCATAAGCCGCACAATAACTGCCCACAGTAAAATACGTTTCCGTAAACGCATAAACGTCCTTTTTCGACGATACAAGAGCCGCAACCCCATGCGAGCACGGTAGTCCATACAACAGCCAATCACGGCACGAACATGAACGCGTCCCGATATTCACAATATCCGATCGGTCAACTGAGATAACCTCGAACTCAACCTCGTCCGATTGAAGGACTTGATAGGTCGAAGCACGACTCATCGAGTCGTGCATGAGTTTCTCGGCATTAGGGGCGAGAATGGAAAACAACGACTTAGATTTTGAACGCCGTTCCTCGAATTCCGAGATTAATTTCATATGGATTTGCTCGACCACCTGAATTACGGGGAGCTCTCGGGATTCGATTACCCACTGACTAAACTCGTCGGCGTTCGACGAGAGGTGGCCAAAACGGGTTCCCTCTGAATATATCAATGCCCAACGAGAAGGCGGGTATTGTAATAGCCAGTTTTTTGCTTCGGGGCAAATTTCCTCGAGCTCGGCCATTTTTTCCTTGAACCCGATATTTGTAGTCGCGTAAGCCGCTTTCCACAGGAGATGGACGAGCCGAGGATTCTTGAACTCCCTAACAATGCTTTCGCTCAAGTGTTTCATGCAAACGTAATGACAAGAAATCGGGAATTTTCTTTTAACAGCGTCTTCAACACCGTTTTGCCATCTGGACAAGAAAATAAGGTTTGATGGCATAATATCAGTATTCATCTCAAAAGCCTTATGTAATTCCGAAACGAACCACATCCAGCTTTCGTCGCTCTCAACGTCGACAACACCAAATGCGATCGGATATAACCCACCGTCCGCATCGAACGAAGTTGCTGAGATTAACGTGCCGAGATATTTACTCTTGAGTTGAACCCCACCGAGGCAAACAATCGGGAGGCAACCTCGTAAAAACCCACGAACCGAACCGTAAAACGAGATGAACAAACGTTGAAACCGGTTTTCCAAACCGGACGTAAAAACCTCGGCTACACTTCCCGGGTTAGTTTTCTTGATTTGCGCGCAGTAAGACGGGAGAAGATAATACCCTTCTTCGGACGAGCCGTATATGGCTTGAAGCCCGCGTTCCTTGGCCCGCCAAGCCTGCTTGTAGGGTATAGTTATCCCGTATTGTTCGTATATGTCGCGTAAAATATCCTTTGGCTTGTAGTTTATGTTGTCGCGGAGACGTTCCTCAATGAAGTTGACGATCCAGTCCACGGAAGCCTGGTGGTGTCCGGAATGGGCGGTTTTGCCGCAGGTGTGGGATGGGTCGAGGCTTCGTATGGTGAAAGTTGGGGCGTTTGGGAGCTTAACGGCGCGTATGCGCCATGGACAAGCATCAGCGGCACATTTGGCTATGTAACGGATGAGATCGCTTTTGATTATGCGGAGTTCAAAGTGCTGCGCGATTGCGGCCTCTTTGATTGAGCTGCGGAAGGATTTGACGTCTGGGAATTCTTGGCCGACGAAGAAGTTGTGATCCTCCATGCAACGGAGTGCGAGTCGAGGGATGATGACACTTATTCAACACAACCATTAACCGGATGCCTGCAATGAAAACGATTGATTCCAGAAAATGTGTGAAATGAAATTACCATTAATTTATGCATCACGGTACAAATATATTACACACAAAAACAATACCAAGGAACTTTAGTATTCAATTTTAACTAGAATTTCACAAATTAAACAAGTATAAATGTATACTGCACACGCTATTATGTTAAATGTCACTTTGAAGACGGTGAAATCAAAATAAAAAGGAAATTAAAAGCGTAAAAACTAAAATCAAAGCTCATTAATCATGAAAGACTGAAACTTCGTCGGAAAACTCAAAGAATCGCGATTAGACTAACATGGAATTGAAGTGAACAATAATCAAGTACTTAAAAAATATATATTCAGCAGTAAGCAGATCCGCTACTAGATACAACTCTTTCTCTGCATATGTATGCAGAGTTTACAGGAGCAACTCTGGGAATTTATGAACATGGTCGAGAACGGATCACAGCTTTATGGTACATAGAACAGCAAGATTGAAATTAACTACCCGGTAAACAAATCAAAATTAAAACAATTAAAAGAAAACACAAAAATTACTATGAAGTTTTGGTTTTCTTCAGTGAACAAAATAAGATTCGGATATGACCTGACCTGAGAATATTACTGAGGAGAGGTCGGTGAGAAAGCCGTGAGGAACTCCAATTGGGATTCTGACGAAAGATTAGGGTTCAATCGGACAATTCAGGGATATATTCGACATTTCGAGAATTCCGGAAGGGTCAAAAGGAATGGGTTTGGGTCCTTTGGAAACGCGAAGGTTTTGGTAAAATACACGGAACCCCTGAATTTCGCGATTTTGCCACTTTGCCCCATAAGTCTTATTTCTCACATCTGCCCCTGAACTTAATGTAGGGATGGCAATCTTGGCCGACCAGACCTGGCCGTCGCCATTTGGGGTGCCCCATCCGTGCAACATTGCAGGACGGGTCCGGGTACTACTTCCGCCCCGTCGATACTTCCGTATAATATTATATATATATATATATATATATATATATATATATATCCTTTATATATTAATGCAAAATCCTCTTATCTGTTTCCACGTTTTTTTAATTTCGAAAAAAATTCTGGTGTTTCGGTGTCACCAAACCTAATATCTGACTAATTTAATATTTTTCTTTTATATATTTTTATACCCAATTTAATATTTTTTATTATTATATTTTCATAATTTACCTTTTATTATATGTTACTTACTTCAATATTTTCTTTATCTTATTTTGTCTGATTTAATATCTTACTGTTATCTTACTAATAATAAAAAAAAAGTCATATTTGATTATATATATAATTTAATATCTTACTGTTATCTTACTAATAATAAAAAAAAAAGTCATATTTGAGTTAATTTCTATTTATAATAAATATTAAAATAATTCTATTTTTAGAATTTTAAATATTCTATTTTAAAAAAATACGAGTTATAAAAAATATTACAAATATATATATATATATTATATATATATATATATATATATATATATATATATATATAAACTTAAATTTTGATATATAATCATAATATAATCCATTGAAAATAATATTAAAAATATATATGAAAAACTATTACGGCAAAAAAGAAAAAGAGAGAGAGAGAGAACAACAACAACAACAACAAAAAAAAAATTTCTACCTAAGAAATAAATATTAAATATATTCTAAATCTCCTTATCTAATTTCAATATAATGTACTGATAAACAATGGATTTAGTGGGGTTAGTATGAAATTAACGGGTAATATGAATTTGTTGATGGATTTGTATACTATGACATGGAGATGAGTTTCATAATATATAAGAAATATTTAAATTAAAAAAAAGTACTTTTGAATTTATAACTGAAAAAAATTCGATTGTTTTTAGTATGAAATTTAGTGGAAAAGTATGTAATTTGACGAAATAGTACAAAACTTGAAAAATTAGTATGAAAGTCCAGTAACGACCAATAGAAGCGACAACGATCAATATAAAATCAACATGGATAATATGAAGTTATTTTGAATTGAATTTGGAAGAAAGAAAAAGAAAATTAGAAAATAAAATAAAATAGTTTAGTAAAGGGTAAACTTGTACTATTATGTATTAGTTTGATCAAATGAGTAAATAAGAAATTAATATTTTTGATTGATAGAAATATTTTCATTTTGGATTATACGAGAATTGTCCCTATTTAAATTTATATCTTTTTGATAGTTGTCATCATGAATATGGACGAAATATGAAAACTATATTGTATCATATTTGTACTATTGTATTTATATTTAAAATAAATATAGAATTAATATATATATATATATATATATATATATATATATATATATATATAGGATTGGGTTCAAATGAGAACCCCGTCATTATATGTGAATTTAGGGACTAATCCTGGCCTTAGATCTAATACTGCACAGTGCAATTATATGTCCAGGTTCATTGTGCTTTTTACAAAGTACTGTAGTGCTAAAATCACTCAAGTTTTTTTTTATTTAGTTATATATATATATTTTACGTTTTAAGATATGCAATATGTATCTTAAATTGTAGATCTTGAGAATGTGATTAATTTGATATATATTTCATTCAAAACGAATAAAATTTGAAAAAGTTACGGTTTGTTGAAGATTTGAGTTTCATTTCAAATTTTTGAATTTGCAGTTTTTAGACGAAATTTGCGATGCTTTTTGTATACAATCGTAGTGTTTTTTTTCTTTATCTATTGTGCTTTCTAAAGAACAATGTAGTGCTCTTTGTAAACGTTGATATATGTCCAAAAATACCATTTTTAATTAATTAATGCATTTTTTACATTATTACCATGCTGACATGTCATGATCTCAACCATCAAGATTATCCAATCTAATGGTCAAGATGAATCCCTAGGTTCACATATAATGACGGGTTCTCATTTGAACCCAACCCTATATATATATATATATATATATATATATATATATATTAGTGTGTCTCTACGTCCTCTAAACAATTTATTTCATAAATTTTCATTTTCCAACCATCAATTAGACAAATTATAATCAATTCTTATTGATTGACTTGAAAATATGTGGAAGATATGTAATAGTTTGACAAATATGGACGAAAACATTCACTAAATTAATCAGTGCACTACTGCAGAAAGTACTTTCTACGGCGGTTCCTGCAAAAACCGCTGTTTAATATGTTTTTATGGCGGTTTTCCAAAAAATCGATGTTAAATCCATAATTTAACGGTGGTTCTATTAAAATCACCATAGAATCCTAAATTTTACGGCGGTTGTCTTAGAACCGATGTTAAATCTGAACTAAATTAACTTCGGTTCTTAAGGAACCACCGCGAATTAACAAGTTCGCTGGATTTAACATCGGTTCCATTAGAACCTCCGTGAATGAGATGACATTTCACGGCGGTTTCATTAGAACCACCGTAGACTAGTAGTCTGCCATGTCATCGATTCTCATCTTGCTCAAGCAAGTTATTTCAATCATTGATCCATGTCTCATCCGCGGTTCATATCCATCCCCTCTCTTTCTTTTTCTTTTTATGTATTTCTTTTTCCAATTCTACAATAAAACCTAAAAATCCCCAATTTTAGTCTTGTGGCTATGAGCAAGACTAAGCCGGTTCCCCTCCTCCGCTAAGTGTACGATGTCAGCCACCGCTGCTGCGGCAAGAATTACGTCCAGGAGCTCGTCGAGAAAGCTCCTCAGGTTCTTACATATCTGTCTGCATTCGATTTTAGTGTTTTTATTTTTTAATTGATGGCTAATAATTTGATTAGGTTAAATAGATATAAGTCTAATCGCGCTCATAATCACAATCTTTCATTTTTATTTTTAATTTCAGTTGTCGGAGGACATAGAATGACGTTTCATCGGGTTTCGAATACTAGGATTTCACCGGTGGATGGACAACCTCCCCGACTAGCTGTAGCTCCGCCACCTCCACCGCGAGGTCGGCGTTCTCCTGGAAATCAACGGCGCACGCGTCCCTTTGTCCGGCGCTTTCTCAATGAACCTCCACCTCGAATCGGAGAAAAGCCAGTACGGCCCCGTTCCACCGTGGAGAAGCAATTTTGTGGAGCTTTGCAGAAGCAGGCAAGTCACTTGGGCCTTTTCTGGTTCAATTTTCTGCTAGATTGGACTATTTTCAATTTTTTTTTTGGATTTGTGTAGTTCAATTACATATATCAATTAACTGATGTGCCATTTTGTTTGAAAATAATGAATTTTGAGGTATTCAAGATGATAGGTGAAAATGTCGATGATGCGAGGGTTGTTTGTGGTAAATAGTTAATGAATAAGAATGTATAACAATTTTTGTGATATAGAAAAATCGACATATAGTTGACGTGATGTTTTTTAGTAAACTATTTGTTTAATGAATGAAAATGTCAAAACCTACTGCATTAGGCTAGCGGTTTGAATAATATGTTGCTTATGGCGATGGAGATCATGTGTAGTTGTGAATAAATGTGTTGTTTATTGATGTGTTTTATTCAACAAGTTTTTGATTAGTTAAGTGACCTTAATTGAGATGTAAGGTTGAGAGTTGTCATAGTAAAATATATGTTTGTTGTTTGGTTCTTGAGTCTAATGATATATGCTATTTAATGCATGTTGTGATTTGTTGAATGCCTCTGGTAGATTTTAGGATAACAGAGGCCATTATGATATGTGAGTAATGGTTTTAAGATTAATTTTAGGATTTTAACTGTCTTTGTCACGATCCAAAGAATTTGAGATGAATGTTACCCAAAATATAAACTTATCACATGTCTGCATATAAAATGAGTTTAAGTATTACTTAGCTGAGATTGATTTATGGCACTTGCTGAAAATTTGATCCAAAGCATTACTGCTGGAGAAAGAACAGAGAATTCCTTAAAAGATTCTGAACTGTTACTTCCAATCTTGCTAACAATTAACATATGAAAACCTCTGTATTGTTTTATTATGAGTACTTAAATGCTTGATCTAAGGATGTTTGCTGAGTTTGCTACTTTATTTTTCATCTACTTCCATTTCATGATATTATATACAAATTGAAGTTTATATGGATTGAGGGATATCAAGTTGTAGTATTAATTATGTGGTTCTGTCTTATGGTTGACAACAAGGTACACTGTTCGGTCATTTGGGATCCGACAAAATATTTATTCATGATATCATGTTATTTGTTTCTAGGAGTTGGAGAAGAAGAGGAAAGACAGAGCCCATGCAACATATGAGAGGAAGAAACAGTTGACGAAACTGAGAGTTAAAGCTGAGATGGTTGCTGAGGAGAAGCTTGGCGCCCAGCTTGACATTATTGCTCCTATCAAGTACTAAAATATCATCAATAGATAGTTTTTAAGTGACGATTTCCTAGACAATGGTGCTATGCTTATACGATTTGATTCTCCTGTTAGCTTTATTTTGAGCCGAGCATTTCTCTTTCTGTCAAATGCGTAATCGGAGATTTTTCCCATCAATATTTGAAGTATTGTGCAATGGTTTAAATTTTTGCCTATCTTCCTTTTGTGCATTTTGTTTGAAGTTTGTTTCTTGTCAATTTGTAGTAATGAATGACGTGATAACTTCTTGTGTTGGTTGTAATTTGAACTATTTAATAGTAGAGTGATGAACATTTATGATAAAAGTGATATAAAAATAATGAATCTCTAAAGATTGGTGCACTTGCTTTCATTTCTTTTCTTCTTCTTTTTTTTTTTAATTTTTTTACTACTTTCTAGAAGGTATTTTTCAATGTCCGTTTTGGAAATAGACTTTCAAGAAGGTATTTTTTTAAGAACCGCCGTAAAATGTCAGTTCTAGAAAACAGATTTTCTAGAAGGTATTTATCAAGAATCGCTGTTAAAAGTGATACTTTTTACGGCGATTTTGGGCAGTCGGCAGTTCAAAAACCACCGTAAACGATTACGGCTCCTCTTTCTACGGTGGTTCAAAAACCGCCATTAAAAGTCCCCTGGAACCGCTGTAAAAACTGCTTTCTGCAGTAATGGTGACAAGTATAATTAAAGTAAAATATATTTTTAATTTTATTTTATTGATATTTGACTTGATGGTGGTATATGCACACTATAAATATGTCATATTGTAGAGATTTATAAACATCCAACCATTGCTCATATTTTATTTTTATTTTAAATTTCGGATTTCGAATTAATTGTTGTCATTTGTGGTATGTTTCTCTTCTTTTTGTTAATGTGAGAATAATTGTTATTGGGTTTTGAATAATTTATTAATATTATGATTACTATTATATTATTGTGGTTGTTGACTGTGCATCTTGAATCATATCCTATATTTTGTTAATAGTGTTAACTATTAATGATGAGGTGTCGCAATGAGAGTAATCCGGGGGCTGAGGTGGACCAATCAAAATAAGTCAAAAATGATGTGTCGTGATGTGGTTCATAGGGGGTTTATTTTGGGATGAGGCCAAAATCTTGACCCCCTATAAATAACAATTTTTTTTGTTAAATTTGTAGCCCACCTTTTTTCACGCAGCAGCAGTCCGTGTATCCCTTTTTTCTTCTTCTTTTTTTGTCTTCTTTTCTTTCTCCAGTAAAATTCTTCACAATTATTTTTTTTATCGGTCGCATCCCTCAAATTGGGTTTTTCTAATTTCTTTCTTCTCTTAAATTATGTCACCTTCCGCCATGTTAATCCCAACCTTTATGAAGGTTGATGGGAAACTACAAAAAACAATTGGTATGTGCTTTTTCGATTTTATTGGTTCTGTATTATTTTTACTGAGAAATTGCCCAGTTACGAAATCTGCCAAAATTTTGTAGATTTTGTAGATGTGTCGATTATAGATATGAACATATATCGGATTTGTATTTTTCAGAAATTATGTATATAAACCGCATTTTTTTTTTCAACACAAATTTTTATTTTTTTGATGAAAAACAGATATGGGATTAATAATTATTATAGATGTGTAAAATTAGATCTGAAAGTTTTATGACTCAGATCCGTATCTCTACATAAATTAATCTCAGAATCATACAAAAATTTATACGATTTTTCTCAGAATCATACCCTGGGAGAGAGGATGGGGAAGGAAAAGCAGCATATTGATTCCATCCCATAAACGTCGTCGTACGGCCTGCGAGCGCGATTAATGTGAACGTGATGCAACCGGTGAGCAGTAGCTTAATCCTCGCCGATCCGATGGCTGACACAGCTCCTTGCCGTATCGTCCGAGTCGACTCAGTGGAGAAACGCTGGTCTCCGGCGGCTGAGATTCCATATAACGGCGGCACATGGCGGTGATTAGTTCAAGGTAGAATGTCATGTTTTTCGGCGGTATTATCTGCAACGGGAAAGGTTTTGTGGAGATTAAATATAGGAAGTTAGTTATTTATTTTAAAATTTAGATTTCTTCTTTGTTTTGGCAGTCTTTTTGATTTTTGATTTTAAGTTTTTAATTTATATTTTTTTGGAAAATAAACAGTTGATTTGAGATATTTTCCACAAAAACTGCTAAAAATTTATAGTCAAGTTCATGCTTTATACCACTGCACGTGACCAGGTCATTTAAGTTTTAGATTATTATTTACTTGGTTAGTTGCTTAATTCCAACATATTTATTACTTCATCAACGTTAATTTAGTTAGTAGCTTAATTTATACGTCAATCTCTACATATTGTAAGGGTTGTGGTGGTGTTTCTGCCGAGATGCGGGCTGAACTTGCGGTGGTGGCAGAGAAGGTGACATGTGGTGGTGTTGGTTCTGTGGCAGAGATATAAGTAAGTGTTGGGTTGGTTTCGGATTTTGGCCTGGAAATTTTTGGGATTTCATTCTATTCTTAAATCTGATGATTGGCATATTGGTTTGGAAAAAATCTGAAATGAATTTAGGTCTAATTATTCTTCTTTTTTTTTCATCCTTCCTGTGTCGATTTTGGATTTAGTTGTTGAATTGTTTGGCTAATTAAGAATCGTGTTAAGATCTATACTCAGTTTGGATTTAGTTACTTTCTTTTAGTTTCACCATCTTTAAGAAATAGGTATTAACGTCAGCTCTTTAATGCAGCAATTTGAAAGGCTTTTCCAGTTTGCTCGCAAAATAGAGGATTTGATGTTCACAATCACGCCAGAAGAGGTCAGTTTGTGGGGATAGTATATAATGCATTTCTTCCACAGAATACACGCCCTTACAATCAATCTATAATTGACGTTTGAATAATATATTAATTTGCTACCGTGTTAATTTTTTTTGTATTATAACTTTCATAATCTCCTAAATTGAGTGATTTCTCTAATTGATGCTTAGTATGTGTACGTCAGCAGGATCCCAAATGTTTTTTTTTTAAATTTCTCTTATATATTTATATGTACTTATTGATTTGTACATATTTGTATGTGATTTTCATGTATTTTTGCATCGTGTGTTGTGTGCTTTTACGTGTTTTAGGTTTATCTTTTTATCAAACTTTTTCCTTTTGATGTTTTTCGTCTTATTTGGTGTTTAATGTGTTTTTACTTTATTTTATATAAAATAATCTAATTTTGTTTTATTTTGGTGTTATAGCTAGAGAAGACGAAGATTGGATAAGCAATGTGCTGTGCTGACACTGGGTACAGTCTGACACTGGGTTACCCAGTGTCCGAGTCATGCTGACACTAGCTGCCGCAGCCTGGCTCGCGTCGACTGACGCACCGTCAACGCAAATGTTCTGTTGCGTCGGATCCTAGCTCTGTCGATCGACGCACTACCTGGTCGACGCGTGCAGCCTGGCCCGCGTCGACCGACGCCACCGTCGACGCAAATGTTCTGTTGCGTCGATCCTAGCTCCGTCGATCGACGCACTGCCTGGTCGACGCGTGCAGCCTGGCTCGCGTCGATCGATGCACCGTCGACGCTCCGGCAGTTTGAGCGGTTATTTTCGAAAATTCTATAAAAAGCCGGTGGTTTCTTCGTTTTGAGGGTGCTGGGACGAGGGGGAAAGGTCAGATTAATACAGAGAACCCTCGGTTCATGCCACCATTTCAATTCACGCAAAATTAGAGTTAGATAGTTTGTAGTTTCGTCGTTTCTATGCCGTCCGTCGTTCAAGGCCGTTTCTCATCGCTGAAGATCGTTCGATGGCTGCTGCTTTCTTAGATAATAAGTTTTCTGAACTTGGCTTATTTGTTATGATAGTATAGCTTTGGATTTCGTTGTACTTTGATGTTGAACTTTAATAGCGTAATTTAGTATAATCCTTTTACATGTTTTCTAGTTGTTAATTTATGTTTATATTTCATGCTTTTATTGAAGTCTTCATGTTCATGCTTTGGTTTCATGCTTGGGCTGAAATTATGTTGTTGATCATGATGATGCTTGTTGGCTAAGTTTATCGATCTAGTGTGCTTAGGTTCATTTAGAACCATCGGGATTGACAACCTCGATCGTGGAGACGATTCTGGCGCACTAGTCCCTCGCTTTTATTAATCGTTTTTAAAAGTTTTCAATTTCGTTGCTCGTATATGTTAGAAAACCCCAAACCTTATTTGATCGCGTGTTTAGTTAAGTTTTATTTTCATTTCTATGTATGTAAAATCGAACACCGGAATAGTTTCCGATTAGTCTTCCTTGTGATTCGACTCGAGTCAGCTTATCGCCTACAATAGCTCCGTTCTCTTGCGGACGAGCTTTTTATTTTTAAAGCGAAAAAGTTCGATTCAAAATTTGGCGCCGTTGCCGGGGAAGGTTAAAGGCTACGATTTTTAGTGTTTGATTTTATTTATTTTTATTCGTATTCTTATTTGTTTGTTTGTGTTAGTGTTTGTTGTTGAATTTTGTTTTTGTGTAATCTCGGTTTTTGAGTGTTGTGCTTTGTAACCACATTTTGGAAGACTCAAGATTTTAGATTGAAGATGGTGGATTCGCCATATGATGACTTTTACATTCCACCTTTTGATGGAAGGATGTTTTGCCCAATGTCCGATTGGCATGGGTTTTGACCGGCAATTCCTTTGAGCTTTGCAATGCGGGAGTACGATCTTGATGAGTTTTACCTCGAGCAACTCCCGATTTCTCATGGATTTCCAAGCGAAGACCCGCTCCATTTTATCCGAGAGTACGAAACTATAACCAGCACATTCCCTCTTTTCGGGCTTACATGGGATCAAGTGATGATGGGGCTTTTTATGTTCACGTTAAAGGATCGGGCGAGTGAATGGTTGACAAATCTAGAGCCTGATTCCTTAAAAACGTGGGAAGAAGTAGTGGATCAGTTCATGGGGTCGTTCTACTCGTCTGAATGGGTCCCACCTTCAGTTTCTTATAATTTGAACTTAAATGATCCATATGCTTCGATTAATCACTTCGATCACACCCCATCACAAAGTTTCTATTGCCCGACCTTTAACGAAATTTTTTATAATCCGGTTTGGAACCTTTTTCCACGAGATATGACTCGTATGCTCCACCCGATTCCGATTCTTCGAGCTACGACCCATTTCCTCTTCTTATATCAAACTCTTATGTTTCGAGTTTCGAGCAGTTTTTTCCCAAAACCACATATCACAATTTGAGATATAATGATCTGTGTGCTCCTTGCGAATCATATTCTTATACCCCGAGCTATGATTGTTATCCTTTGTCTCATTTGTGTATTCCTAATGATGAAACTCGAGTTGAGGTAGATCGACCTCATTTTGACAAGGTGACGTTATTTGATGTGATAGAGCCTACCGTGGATGTTTGTTCGGAAGAGGTTTGTAAAGCGGATGAGATCGAGGAGTTGGTTGAGATCGCCCCCCTAACGATTTTTGATGACACCGTGGATACAAGTGTGGGGGTGTTGCCGTTGGAGTTCCCGGAGGATGTTGGAAATTTGAGCCTTCTTGTTCTTGGTGAAAAAGGTGGAGTTATGGTGCCAGTGTTGGAGGAGAGTGAGACTATTGAGTCACATTTTGAACCACCCGAAACTTTATTGAAATTTGATTTTAAGGTGGTAGACGAGATAGTAGAGAAAGTGCCCGATCACCCCATGCTGCAATTGTCGTTTGATATATTCGAGGTGATCGATTACTCACGGTTCCGACCTCCGAAGCTAGTTGGTGTGTTCGGCATCTCGGGACGTGATTTTTATACCCGCCTTGGTGATTATCATCGCCAATTCTTGCTTCTAGAGAATACCAAGGCGTGGCACGACCGTCATCTATTTTTAGACCCGGGATGACATCGAATGGATATCGTCAAGCTAGAGACGTTAAATTAAGCGCTTCTTGGGAGGCAACCCAAGTCTTTTAACTTTATTTGCTTTTGTGTGTTTTTGTTTCTTTTCGTTTCAGGCTCCCCTCGACTTTAAAGCCCGTTGGATGGTCTTGGATGCTCGACTCATTATCACAAGCACGATTTCAGGGACGTATCTCTCTTTCTCTTCCTTTTACCATACCTTGCTTATTATGTCATTTTATACAATGTGGACATTGTATGGTTTAAGTGTGGGGGGGTTTGTTCTTAGTTTGGTTAGTAAATTTTTGTATGCTTGCTTGTGGATGATTTGAGTTGTGTGTATTGATATTGACTGGAACCTTGACGGAGTGACGTGGTTAGATGCTTTGGTTAGGATATTTAGACTTCCGTTCGAACAATAGTGTAATTGTGGGGAATGAAGTGTAAATAATCTATGAAGTGTCTTGCCCTTTGTTCTATTCGTGTTTCGTTCTTAAGAGTCGAATACTCTCTACTAGCCCCGTTTTGCGATACCCTCTATAGGACTTTATGTAATTTTTATTTTTATTTTGGAGACGTTAATACTCCATTTGCGATATTAAGGAATATTATCAGTTGCACTTAGCAACATAAGGTTGGAGTTAATGAACTCTCGTTTGTGATTTATGTATATTATGTTCGTTTGGTACCTCATCTTTATGGGTACTTATTAAAAAAAAGAGAAAAAGAAAAGAAAAATAAAAAAAAGAAAAAAAAAGAAAAGAAAAAGAAAGAATAAGTTCAAGAAGAGAAAACCTTGTACAAGTTGAGTTCTTATTTTTATTTTTATTTCTTAGATTGTATTGTTAAAAAGGTGTATTGATAACTGGGCTAGTCGGGTGACGATTTGGCGGTTTGAGCAGGGATAGACTTTGGCCGAGGCATGGATGGGTGACGTACATGGAGGTCAACTCGTTACTTTTAGGTGTTCGGAAGCTAGTCTAAATCTCTTATCTCAACGTTATCGTGTCGTTCTTTAGGTTGAGTTTTTAGTCGATCTAATGCATTAACTTCTTGAATCATATGGATGCATTAGTAATTAAGTCATCGGCTAATTAGCTTTTTCTTATCTACGTCTAGATTAGATTTTGCTTGAGGACAAGAAAAGCTAAGTGTGGGGGAGTTGATTTGTACATATTTGTATGTGATTTTCGTGTATTTTTGCATCGTGTGTTGTGTGCTTTTACGTGTTTTAGGTTTATCTTTTTATCATTTTTTTTTTCCTTTTGATGTTTTTCGTCTCGTTTGGTGTTTAATGTGTTTTTACTTTATTTTATATGAAATAATCTAATTTTGTTTTATTCTGGTGTTATAGCTAGAGAAGACGAAGATTGGATAAGCAATGTGCTGTGCTGACACTGGGTACCAGTCTGACACTGGGTTACCCAGTGTCCGAGTC
>BMAC01000170.1:1716561-1727391 GCA_014905375.1 Phtheirospermum japonicum
TTCGATGGCTGCTGCTTTCTTAGATAATAAGTTTTCTGAACTTGGCTTATTTGTTATGATAGTATAGTTTTGGATTTCGTTGTACTTTGATGTTGAACTTTAATAGCGTAATTTAGTATAATCCTTTTACATGTTTTCTAGTTGTTAATTTATATTTATATTTCATGCTTGTATTGAAATCTTCATGTTCATGCTTTGGTTTCATGCTTGGGCTGAAATTATGTTGTTGATCATGATGATGCTTGTTAGCTAAGTTTATCGGTCTAGTGTGCTTAGGGTCGTTTAGAACCATCGGGATTGACAACCCCGATTGTGGAGACGATTCTGGTGCACTAGACCCTCGCTTTTATTAATCATTTTTAAAAATTTTCAATTTCGTTGCTCGTAGATGTTAGAAAACCCCAAACCTTATTTGATCGCGTGTTTAGTTAAGTTTTATTTTCATTTCTATGTACATAAAATCGAACATCAGAATAGTTTCCGATTAGTCTTTCTTGTGATTCGACTCGAGTCAGCTTATCGCCTACAATAGCCCCGTTCTCTTGCGAACGAGCTTTTTATTTTTAAAGCGAAAAAGTCCGATTCACTTATTTAATTATCTATTTATTCATATTTGGATGGAGAGGTAGTCTGTTAAGGAACAGGTAAATAATTAGTCTAAGGCAGATCATGATCAAATGAAAGCTTACTTCTGGATTTCCTGTGCTTCTCTGCATAAACAATGATTCACTAACTGGATTGTCTTAATTTGTGGCTGCAATGTTTATATATATAAATCTTGGTTTCTTTGAGGAACTGTGTTTATCTGCTTCCGTTGGGTTACCTAGCTTATGATTGTGAGTTTCCTTTGGTCAACCTTATTTTATTTATGTTGTTCGTTTTTTCCCTACTTTCCAATGTACTTTAATGAAAAATTCTATTAATATAAGTATTATAATTATATCATATTATATTTTAAAAATATTGGTCATATTATGATTTGAACAGAATGTTCTAATCTTGAGTAGGAAATACAGTCATTGAGGAGATGTTTTTCACGATGAGATCATTACACCATCCTTCCTACATAAGAATGTTTTTCACGATGACATCATTGGAACTGAGATTGCTTGAAGCTCTCGAAATCTATCCTCCCTCTAAATTACGAGGTTTGCCTTTTTTATTGCTGCTTAAATTAAATCATTTTCCTATTTCATTTTGCCCGTTCAGTTCTTTTTTGATGTAGAAACTTACTTTAATGATTATATTTACATGCATATGTCCCTTTCTGTAGCTAAGACTTCATTTTTTTTTCATTATTATCAATTATTTCGATGAACAGGTTTAAGGTTTTGTCAGTGTTGAAAATTGACATGGATTGGTTTAATCATCAAAGTCATAATTTTTTTTCTTTTTTTTTTTGTTGTTGTTATTTCGGAATATGAACAACCGATGCTTTCAGTTAAATCCTCGATTTTTCAGATTTTTTTTTATTTCAGGCGTGCACCGTCACTTTGTTCTTTACGGTTTAGCTGAATACATGCGCAAAAGGTTCGTTTGGCTTTTCGTTAATTACATATTTTCTTACGTGATGTTTTGTTTCCATTGGAATGTCTTTTTTTTTTTCACTTTTGATTTTTTTTCCTGTTTGTGTTGCACAGTAAGATCCCAATTTTCTTGTTCAAAAGTTTTTTTGTTTTTCAATTCAAACAGATCTGGAATTCTAAATATGTTTAAGGATACAAATTTGTTATAAAAATAATTCGGATTCCCGTGTTTTTGGGAAATTATTGAACAATTTTTCGGATATTGCATTAATAATTCTGTGTTTCAAACGATGTAATTGTTGTTTCCGTTTTGATCCCTCCGGCTGATATGGGCGAGTTCATACAATTCTATAGTTTATTTATTCATCTTTGTTTAACCGTTTTATATTTTATTTATAGATTTTGCTGCAATTAATATTTTTTATTTATTGGAATTGAGATTTGATTCTGATCCATTTTTATTTCTTTCGCATTTTTCTTTGACATACGCCAAGAAAAACCTATCATCCCTATACGAGAGTTAGTAAGAAAAACCAACAATCAACTCCTCCGCCGGGCCTATCCCGTACGATTGTTTTCAAAAAGTAGTGCAATAAAAAAGTGCCCCTTCACTTCGAGTTCTTTCCTTCGTAGCCAAATCTAATGATACGCTTCTTTCTTCGTTTTTGAATGAGAGAGTAAGTCAGATCTTCTTTGATTGTGTTGATCTAATCATTTCTTCTCATCTCTTAGATTAATCTCTTCTCGCAATTGCAGATTCATGGCTTCGTCTTTGGTACCTGAGTTTTTCAAAATTATTCTCGAGCCAGATAACAATTACATGGTACTCAGATTTATGTGTTTGAATTATATGGTACTCAGATTCATGTGTTTGTTTTTTAACCGATCTTTATTATTTTATTTTTCTTTGGAGATCTATGTGTTATGCTCTAATTGAAGTTATAGTTTGATGAATTGAAAGTTCTTTGTTGATTACTACCCATAATTACAATTTAGTGTTTGATGTATATTTTCTTGATTCGTTTACCGATCAAAATGTAGTGAAGGTGAAGCTCGAGGACCAAACGGATTCCTGATTTAGGGTTTACTCGGACCTTATTACAATTGGAGTAATCCGAAATGAAGAAATTTCGGCAACTTATTCCTGCAACAGGTCCAAATTGTTTGTTGATTTTGTGTGGATTCTGGAATTGTTATGCATGATTTTTTTTTTTTTGGCCTCTGCGGAAACCAGAGGAATAAGAATTCACATTATTATGGAACTTTCTTTTTTCCTTAACTTATCAGACCAATTCATTTCAATTCACGTCTATTCAATTGTTTTCCGGCTATCAGACCAATTCATTTCAATTCACGTCTATTCAATTGTTTTCCGGCCTGTATATAAATATTTGTGGCCTTTTTTTCCTCTTCAATTGAAATAGCCTCTCTCATTTATTTATTTTTTCTTCTTTTTTAAGAAACAGAAAAAGGACTGGAATCACCAGGTCAATGAAGCGCCATTTGAATCGAGAGATGGTACATATCTACAATCGAGAGCACCATCTTTATTTTAAATTATGAATATTACTTGCAGAGGCTGCTGAGGTGGAGGAAATACAATCGGAATATGGGGTTCAGCCTCATGCATACGCACCGGTGGTGAATGCTCTCAGGGAAAATCCAAAAGCATGGCTCGATTTTATGATGAAGTAAGTTTTTAAATATGTACTAATGCGACAGTGATTAATTATTTTTTATTTTTTCAGTAAATTATATATATGTTCGTGTGCCGATCACGAGCCTATATATAATCATAGTATTATTAGGTTGCACTTTCTACTGAAAAACAAAACCTGGAACTGGGGAAAGCTTATAGCTGCCATCTTAAGGAAAAGCATGTCAAGAAATAAAATAACAAAAAGAATCCTTGGATTATTTCTAAAGTTAGGTTCCATCTGTCATTTATGATGGTTTTCGGAGTTGTGTTTCTGAAAACTGAAAAAGAAAAAGGATGAAAAATAAATATCAGGATTTTATGGTTATCTTAGTCTGGCTATATTTGTACATACTGATTCTTTTTGCATCTAAAAGGTTTTTCTTTGTCCATTTTAAAGTCTCAAGTTACTTTTCTTGAAAAAACGCATAGAGTTTAGTAAATTGCAATTGTGGTACCCTAATTTTCATGGATTAGCAATTTTAGTCATTTTACATCTTAATGTAGCAATTTTTGTCCCTGGCAATTTTGCCACAATTTTAGTCATGTAAACATCACATGCATTTGTAGATGTTTTGTCATTTTAGGAATAAATAAATAAATAAAATATTGAAATATCAACTTTGAACTTAAAATGTGCCCCTAAGGTATCTGCCTACGGAGATGATATACGATTTTCTGTTACTGGCTATTTATTTTATTTTAAGCTGCAAATCAATGAATCTTTTTATTTTATTTTAAGCTGCAAATCTTACTGGAGTTTAATAGATTGGCATCTAAAGTTACTTTTTTTCTTTAGTTTTAAACTGTTTTATTTGTGGCGAATTACAAAAAGGAATCTGAATTATTTAACATTTTTTTTTCTTTTAAATGAATAACTGCAACTCTAGACATTTTTCACCCTTTTGCTTTTGATACTGACTTTGTGGGTTTAAGTTTGTTGTTTGTCTAATATGAAATTGTTATAAAGATTTCTTGGGAAAATAGGTATAGTTTTCACAATTATGCAGTCATTTTATGCTTATTATAAGTTGATTATGGGAGTTAAAGATGTGGTTCATATTAAGCAGCTTCGAAATTCAAGTTTCGAGCCTGCCGAAGTGCAAAAATTGTTGAAGCAGTTGGCTGATAAAAGGCTTTGTGACGATAAAAATGAAAACCCGGTTGCTAACTCTGATATTTCGTCGAGAAAGCCAAAGGTACTTAGACGATGTATGAATTTATCAATTACATAATGTGGCTAGCAGCCTGGTCAATCGATTTGTGGAGTCTCTAAAACTGTATATATTAAAGAAAATAAGACACTATATATATATATATATATATATATATATATATATATATATATATATATTTCTACAAATGTATTAATTTTGTATGTTTACCTAATAGTTTATAAGTCACTGACTTGAAGTAATTAATTATATCAATTGCACAATTAGTTTTACTTATTTGTGTTGATGAGTTTAATTAAATATTAATTGTTTACAGGGTGAACAATCTATGATATGTGATCTTCAGTTACCATTACCAAATACATTGAGACCATCTGTTGAGTCTCACTCCAAAACTGATGTGAGTATCACATTCTTATAATGTTTTTGACGTTTACATTTTTGTCGCGATGGAATAAGTTAAAACTATTTCTTGGCACAGGATCTAATGAGTATTCATATCAGAAGGGGAGGTTTAGATAGCGGTCAAAGTCATAAGCAGTGCCTATCGTGGCCCTTATGAGTGGTATTCGAGGAAGTGGGTTTTTAATCCACGTGATTAATATACGTACGATGTGAGTATATATACACATATSGAGATCGAATATGCGTATATCGGTTAATAGCTTAAGTTGTCTCTGATAGCATGTCTTGGTGCAGATAAACCACCTCTAGAGGAACCGGCTCAATTTCTGGAATATCAATTGCCTTGATAGTGGGCCCCAGAGTACAACGATCTTCCACTTGGTCATTGTCGCAGGAGAAAAGCATCTCCGTCTCTTCAGTTTACGTTGTTGGGTCCTAAGCTTTACGTCAATACTGTAAAGGTGAATATGCTGACCTTGCAACTTAAATACACTTTTATCATTTCTGCTTRTTCTTGATTGAATTGGTCAAAAATATTCAGTTGTAAGTAACAAATTATGGAGACTAATTAACTTAATTATCAATTAGAATTCCATTTCCATTACGCCTGATACACAGAACTGAACTATCAAATTCTGAGGAGTTAAAAATCGTCCAATTTCTGGGCAATCATGATATTTAAAAGGGAATCATTTATCGTGTGTTTGGCCCAATGTTAAAATCCCAAAGACTCACTTATGGTCAGCAAAGTCTCTCGCTCTCTCTCTTTGGGTTTTGTGATTGGCTGTGATTTTATTTTAAATTGCTACTTTGAATGTTTACATAGTCGTTTTGAGTTTTTTTCTTGTTATACTTTTTGACGTATGTAGTTAGACTGAATGGTTTTTAATCTTTCCGTTTAAGGCTTTTTTTAAGAATTTATTTGTATGTGTAGGAAATGCAGAAGTTTATTGATGGAGATAAGGATCACGAGAAACGCTAGATTGCAAGTTTCAAGGCAAGTTTTTCTTCATATTGTTGAGGTTCGTGTTTATTTTATTTTCTTATGGATATATTTATTTCTCAACAAATAGATGTGTTGTTTTATTTGAGTTTGGTGCAGATAATCAAGCTGTAAAGAAAGTCAGTTGTCTGTACTTAGAATTTCGATGTAGCATGAAAGGACCCAATTTTGCATCGGCAAGGCTATGATTCATGGCGGGTGACGGTCGCTTACAACAGACGTTTTTTTCTTTTTATAAATCTAAGCCTTTTGGATGGTGCGGGTATTATTATAGTTTTGTATAGATTTTGATTCGATTTACATCCTGTATCATCATTATAAACTGACAACTTGATCTATAGAAGGGGTTTTGTTGGGGTTGTTGGGACGATATAGAGGAAGGACCAAAAATTATAGGGAAAAAATTGATGCTATAATGGCTAGCATTGTTGTTTTTCTTCCCCCCCCCCCCCACCCCCTTGTTTTTGTTGGAATTTCTGGGAGGTTGAATACTAGCATATCAGTTGGCGTCGGGAAGAAGAAACGATGTCGTGTTTGGCGTCATGCTGTGCGTCTTTGACATGCGGGCTCTGTTTGGTGTGATATATATCACGACTTGAGGTAGCATGTTTTGATTATATGCTGTAAATTGTAATTGCCAAATAATCTTCCTTTCTTCTGCCCGTGTACCATAGGATTCTGTAGAGTTTCAACACTGTTACATACTTAATTGCAGTGATATGTTATATCATTGAAAACATCGTATCAGATAGATTGTGTTGTTCAAAAGTTTTCTTGTCCTACATACTTAAGAATGACACACATTAGCTACCAGGTGTTGTGCTTGGAAGGGAGAAACCAGGATGTGATGGCCTTTGTTTTATAGCAATAGAGTGGTTTTAGACGAATTTTTCTATAGAACCAGATAGGGCTCCATTACAGAGTCCTATATAACACATAGCATTCACCCCACCGTGCATTTATAAAAAAAGAAAGGAAAAATAAAAAGAAAAAATGATTAAAGGCTCAGATGAATGCCATGTTATTTATAGGGCACCATAATGGAGTACTATCTGGTTCTATAGAAGAACCGGGTTTTAGACGCATAATGCTGTTATTACATTCTTTTAATTGGAATAGAATTTTCAGTTAACTACTTTATTGTAATATTGTAACTTATGTTTGGTATTTGAAAGGAGAGTGTTCTTCTTTAACAAATATTACTACCCACCTCTAATTAAAGGCTTACAATATTATTAAATAAAATGACTGATTTCGAATAATGAAATGATTGATTTAATTAATAAAATATTATTTCGCAGTTATATATGAGATCTTAATTTTTTTCTAAGTGGTGACATTTGTTTTCCTTGCTATACATAACAACTAATTGTTGTAAATTGGATTAATTCTAATTAAATGGTACAGCGATAATTCATGCTAATGAATTGTATAGGATTATTATACGTGTCATGTAGATAATCGTAGCATCTTGAATTTCTCAAATCCATTTATTGGTGAGTGAGAAATGATGCTTGGGAGTTGAAAGGTTTACTTTATTGCTTTATCGGTTATCCCACATTGAATGTTAGTCAATGTGGAAGAGAGTTTAAAAATGATTACATTTCTTTAATGTACATCAAGTGGGCCAGAGGATGTTGTGGGCTTTGTGTAAACAAAGTTCACGCGGGCTCTTGGACTTGGGTTCTCCAGTCCGCCTTCGGCGAAGCCGAAGGCGGATCCGAGCCCGAGCCCGAGCCCGGACCTCGGACCTGGGCTCTGGGGACTGGGACTGGGACTTGGGCAATTGGTTCGAATTGGCTGGTCCGAGTGGGTTCTGGTTCAACCCTGGCTTACTTTTTAGCCACGTGCGGTTTGACCCCTGGTCTTTCCCAAATGCCTGAGAATACAAACTCTTGATCTCCTGACCGTTACGGAAATGAATGGCTCCTGACCGTTCAGACGTTTGAATTCAACATGCATGTATCTGCACGCTTAACCTGTCCAGGTTCTTGCTGGCTTTTGCTGACTGTTGGAGAGACTTAATGACGCATTTAAAAACGTCATTAAGTAGGCTGTTACCTCCCCTGGAAATCCCTTATAAGGGTGTTATTCTCCAGTTCGTTTACTTTTTTCCTTACATAGAGAAATCACCTGAAAAACAACATCACTTACACAGCATATCGCTTCAGTGTTTTCTTTCTTACATAGCTCGTTCCAATTTCTTTCAGTTCGTCGGAGCTCTGGTTTCTAACAGTGCTATTAAACCAGAGACAAAAAGTCGTTTTACCTTTGGGGACGAATTGCCTAAACCGAAGAGCACTACCGGGGCAATATCGTCTTGCGGGAAGAGATTTTCTCGACTCGACTTGAATTATTGTTTTCTGTTTTTCTGTTCTCTTTTCCAGTTTTGTCTTATTTAGTTACATACCTGTTCGTGCTCTACTCAGAGTTGTATTCGTTTTGCGATTGTTAGAAATCGTTACAATAATTCGAGCACTAATAGCGAATGACTAAACTGGAAAATAAAGAAATGAACTGAAAACAGAAACTGAAAAATAAGACGTCGAGTCGAGAACGAATCTCTCTCCGCAAAACGAATTTGCCCCGGTAGTGCTTCGTCGGTTTTGGCAAATCATTTCCAAAGATAAAACGACTACGTCTTTGGTTTAATCGCACCGTTAAAAACCAAATCTCCGGCGAACTGGTTGAATTCGAACTGAGCTACGAAATAAGGAAAATATGCAGACTATGTATGCAGTATGATTTCAGTTCGTTTTTTTTTTCATATTCACAAGAACAACTGAAATCATACTGCATACATAGTCTGCATATTTTCCTTATTTTGTAGCTCAGTTCGAATTCAACCAGTTCGCCGGAGCTTTGGTTTTTAACGGTGCGATTAAACCAAAGACGTAGTCGTTTTATCTTTGGAAACGATTTGCCAAAACCAAAGACTTGCATGTTTACACTTTCCATACGCATGAACATCTGAAACACCTGAACATTTGGAACAACATACATACTCATATTCTGCATCTCATTTCGTAGCTCAGTTCATTTCTAACAATCGCAAAACGAATTTCATATTTGTAATTTTACTTTCTGTAATTTGTAATCCCTGACTGGAAAAGAGTGATGTCAACATCCAGCACTCCGACGAGCGACACTATTCCGGCTATCACCTCCACCACTTCGGCAACGACCACTGCCCCCGCAGTCACGAACACAACGACAATTGGCATGTCTACGCCAATCGTGAACACTACTCAGCCTGAGTTAATTATCAACCCAGGAACTCTTGACTTCTTACTCGAGACGCTGACTAAGCGCATGGCACAGTCGAACTCATCCATAGCTTCGGCTGTTGGAACGATCCATTTTGGGATAGGGACTTCGGTCCAAAATATGTCAGCTCCGGCTGTGACCCATCCCATTGGGATGATGGGAACTTCGGTTCCGAGTTTGTTTGCAAATGATCCCCAAACAGATTCAATTGTTTTGAATGCCCATTCAACGGGTTCGGTGGGGACTTTTGTACCAACGATGAACGCGCCGGTGCAATCCTCACGGATCATGCCCGCGGCGGAGAAGCCTCCAGAATTCAATGGGGAAGGCTTCAAGAGGTGGCAACAAAAGATGCTGTTCTACCTCACGATGCTTGGTTTCGCCAACTTCGTGAAGGAAGATGAACCACCTACTCCGGACAAGGACGAGACCAGTTCCCATGTTCACGCTGCCTATGATAATTGGCACAATGGGGACTATCTATGTAAACGCTTTCTCCTGAGTAGCCTAGAAGATAGTTTGAGCTACTTGTACTCGGACGCAAAGACCTCCAAGAATATCTGGGAGGCACTTGAGAAGAAATATAGTTCTGACGAGGCTGGAACTAGGAAATTTGTAGTCACGAACTTTATGGACTACAAGATGGTGAACTCTCGCCCAGTTATGGAACAAGTTCAAAAGTTCCAAATGCTAGTGAATGATGTCCATGCTGAGGGGATGATTCTCCCGGATGCTTTCACGGCCGCTGCCATGATTGACAAGCTTCCACCAAGTTGGAAAGACTTCAAGACGTGCCTCAAACATAAACGAAAGGCGATGTCTCTTGAAGACGTTATCCGGAAAGTACGAATTGAATCCGAAGTTCGTGTTCAATACAAGAATCCGAAAAGTTCGGATGAACCTCGGGTGAATTTGCTTGAACGAGGTGAGAACTCGAAGAAAAGGCCGCGTCCCGACAACTCGAAGCCTAAAGCTCCTTCTTCTAAGAAGCTCGAAGGCAAATGCTACAATTGCAATTATCCTGGACACATGTCTAAGGATTGCCACAAGCCAAAGCAAAAGAAGGCTAGGCCAAGTGCACACATTGCCGAGAGAGAGCTGACTAATGATGACCTCATTGCGGTTATCACTGAAGAAGCTAACATGATCGAGAACCGTGGTCAATGGTTTATCGACACTGCTGCAACCGCCCATGTGTGTGCTGATCGGAGCTTGTTCTCCAAATACCTTCCTTGTGAGGGAAGAAAGTTGAACATAGGAAAATGAAGCTTCTTCGGAAGTTGCTGGTACTGGTACGGTTGTCCTCAAAATGACTTCCGGCAAGGAGATCACTCTGAATGAGAGTTAGGATCCATGTATGGTTCTGCATGATCGAATCGATTTCGCTCTGAACAGCTTCCTTCCAAAATGAACTATCAGTTCGTGAGAAAGCTTCTTTCAAGGAATTTGGTTCTTCATCCAACATGAAAACCACATAATCGGGACCAAAATCCTTCGCAACTTTAGCTCGAGTACTCCTCCTAGGAGTTTGAGCATCAAGTTCTGAACCAGGTCGCTTACGAGACTTAGGTTCAACCCCCACAAGTTCGTGACTTGTAGTTCCTTCAACATTACCAGTATTAGAACTGGACGCAGCTTTATCCTTACAAGGATAGATATCTTCAAAGAATATAGCATTCCTTGACTCAATAGTGGTTCCTACATTCATGTCCGGAACATCCGACCTATGGATTATAAATCGATAGGCGCTGCTATTCA
>BMAC01000170.1:1741961-1778464 GCA_014905375.1 Phtheirospermum japonicum
TACATCATTTTCTCGAACCCATAACCACTACTCCAACTTTGCCATTAGCGTCGCCGCCACCGTCGAACAGGAAGAAGAAAAAAGGGTGATGTGTGGTGAAAGGTAAGTGACGGATTGGGGCGGTAAGGGTAAGAAACAGACGCAAAATAGGGGTGGTCATTTCTGATTTCTCGAACAGAACTCATGTATTCGAACTTTTTGATCGAACAATACAACGTTGTTCGATTTTTTTTTTCAAACAACCATTTTTTAGTTTAAAAGGGGCGTTCATGTCAATTTTTTGAACATATATTTTGTGTACAAATCAGATTTTTAAACACGTGTATTGTATTCGAATCGATTTTTTGATGTATTTTGTATTCGAAAAATTTGGTTCGAACGATTTTTCAATGCATTTATTTTTCTTTTTTCTTTAAATTCTTCAATGGCAAGGCTGCCATGGCGGCGGCGGCATCGTATTTCCGTGCGCATAGTTTTTTTATATTCTTCAATAGCCGGCGGCCATGGCGGTGGCAACGATGATGTGCGGCTGGAGTGGTGGTGCAGAGTTGAAGGAGATGAAGTATTTGGGGGTGTAAAGTTTAAGGGTAATATTGATATTTTTGTGATAATATTTTTTAATGGGGTGAACTAATAAATAAACGGAGTGCGTATATCCGCTCCTTTTATTTCTAAATTTGCTTATATCGACCAATAACCGTAACTTGAGTATTTTAAGTTATTATATTATATCAATAAATTAATAATAACACACTTACGTTGAATGAATTACACCATTCATTTCAATTCGTTCCGTGCATCACACGGGTTAAGCACTAGTTAACTTTTAATAAAGAACGGACTGAATATTTATTAAGATTAAATGGATATAATTAACCTCACTTCTTAGTAGCTTGATTTTATTTTTTATAAGCTTACTTGGATATGATAATATACTCCATATATTTAGTATTTATTACAGTGGCGGATGATATAAGGTTGAACGAGGTATAGCTGTACCCCCAAATTGAAAAATCCCACCTTTCATATAGGCCAAAAAGAAAAATCTGGAACCCTTTTTATAATTACAAAAATGACAATAATAAGTAAGAAAGGAAAAAAGAAAATAAAAGACTTTAATATGGTTTTAACAAAAAGACAAAAGTAAGAGTGGCTCTTACACTTCCAAGAAAGTATAAAGTTCAAATTCAAGCTTTGTCACAAAAAGACAAAAGCAAAAAAATAATAAAACCAAAAGTTAAATGATTTTTCTTTTACGTTCTTTCTTTTTTATTTGAACATAATGAAAAAAGGCTCTTACAAATTACAACCATGTTTTTTTTTTTGTTTTTTTTTTCATTCTTTATTCTTTCCTTTTTATTTTTAATTAAATTATGAATTTGTTATAGTTTAATTTGTTTTGCTTATGTAACTAAATTGTTGGTTAATATTTAATAATGATTTTGATTTGAACATTTAGTTGATAAATTAGGGTTTACTTTTTTCTTATTTATTTATGTCAAATATTTGATTTAATACTTTTCTTGTGTATTGTCCCTTCAATTATGTTTTTGTTTTAGAGGTAATATCAAGATTGTTTTGTATGATTATATTCTTATTATTAATTACTAATTCATTTAGGAAATGACGAATGATACGCTCAAGTCAAAGAAATGCAGGCAACGGGAAAGCAATCCGATCTTAGGGAATTTATGAAGAAAAAAATAAATCTCAAGGGACGCCTTGCTTTTCACACGGAGATAATGAGGCTTCTCTCAATAATCACAAGTCGGCTTCAATTCCGTTATTCAATTCCCCTCAAACTCAAGAAAACAAAATGGAGTTAAGTGGTCCAAGTGCTAGTAGAGTGCCACTAGAGGAGGAAGAGTTGTTATATGATGTTGAACTTCTTCTTCATGATCCCGAAACAAGAAAGAGCATAGTGGAGTATCCTTCAAAACAACGAAATGCGGTGAGAAAAGCATATATTCTTAAAGGACCTTGCCAACCAAGAACTCATAAATTTCCTTAAAGAGAACTTGGAGGTATGCGCCGATTTAGTGTACGTTGGTTTAAATATGATTGGTGTAAATTCGTAGGACCTATGATTTTGAAATAAGTCTTAATAAAACGATGTTGCTTTCGGTGTTACAATCACCAAAACTAACATCAAACAGTTTCAGAGTAATAAACAGCAGTTTTAGAAAACAGATGTTAAGAAGAACGTTAACAACATCGAAACTAACATCAGACAAAGTTAAAAACGTGCAGCAGAATAAATATAAAAAATAGTTTGAACAAAATAATTTAAATTCCATTCGTAAGTAAAAGTACTTACGAAATTGGGTATACAAACCCGAAAAGTATATTACTTTTAAATCATTCAAGATCAAATACAAACATAAAGTAATATATGAAAAATACTAGTATCAACACTTGATACTAAAATACTTGTCGTCTCGGTATGATGATCTTCTTTGTTGGTTACGCAACTCCAAAGATCTCCGTGATTAAGATCGTGGCTTCAAGTCTTGTGACGAAATTTGTGAGGATCTTCTCCATTGGTTACGCAACTTCAAAGATCTCCTTGATTTAGATCGTCGCCTCAAGTCTTTTACTTGCTCGTGTTCTTCTTTGCCTTACTTGTGTCGTTCTCCGTGCGCCTTCAATTCGTATGAAAAGTGGTGTGAAAATCTATGAAGGACGTAATCTTCTCTTGGACTCCTCTTGTCTTAAATAGACAAGAGTCCTATTCTTGGTAAATAAGAAAACTATTCCTAAATACAATCTAGGAAACAAATCTAGAGTCATAATTCTAGTTCCCTAATATATTTTGAGCCCAAGAAAGAAAAATAACAAAATAAGAGAATTCTCATAAATAAATTTCCCAACAATTGGCTTGAATATAGTATTGAGAAAGATGCGATTTTTGGTTTTGTTTGTTACTTATTCAAGAATGAAGTTGAAATTAGTGTGTGGGGAGATGCATTTTGTTAAGGGAGGTTTTAGGTCATAGAATAAATCGAATAGGTTTGAAAATCATTTTGGTGGGGTTAAAAGCTCTCATAATCTTGCGTATGAGAAATATACGAATTTAAGAGACTCAAATTTTTTTATTTATTATACATGCTTTTGATAAAGGAAGTGATTTGATTCGAAGTGATTATGAAGCTCGCTTGAGAGTCTCAATTTCTTGATTGAGACTTCTTTTGCGCCAAGAGTTAGCATATCGTGGGAACGATGAAAGTGAAGAATCAATCAACAGGGAAAATTTTCTCGAGCTTTTGAAATGGCTAGCAAACCATAATGAGGATGTTAAAAAAAATACTTTTGAAAATGCTCCAAGCAATAGTCAAATGACATCTCCCGCAACTCAAAAGGATATCATCAATTGATGTGCTAATGAAACAACTAGACTCATTATAGAAGAGCTTGGTGATGACTACTTTGGTATATTAGTCGATGAGTCAAGTGACGTGTCTCGAAAGGAACAATTAGCTCTTTGTTTGCATTATGTTGTTGGTAAAAATGGAAAGATGATGGAGCGGTTTATTGGACTTGTACATGTTGATGATACCACAACATTGTCTCTTAAAAGTGCAATTATATCTTTGCTTGTGGAACGTTCGTTGAGTCCATCTAAAATTCGAGGGCAAGGGTATGATGGTGCTAGCAACATGAAAGGTGAAATAAATGGACCTAAAACTTTGATTATGAAGGATACTCCATGTGCTTACTATGTTCATTGTTTCGCCCACCAACTCCAATTAACACTTGTTGCAGTTGCTAAAAATAACAATAAGTGTGGTTGACTTTTCGAGACACTTTTAAACTTTTTGAGTGTGTTTGGAGTCTCATGTAAGCGAAGAGAAATGATTCGAGAAATGCAAGCCGAACAAGTTGTTGAAGCCTTGAAAATTGGAGAACTTAAGAGTGGATCGGGTTTGAATCATGAACTTAGTTTGAAGAGACCCGGTGATATTCGTTGTGGATCTCATTATAAAACTCTATTAAATATTATCGGCTTATTTCCTACAATAATTAATGTGCTTGAGGTGATTGGGAAGAACGCTTCAAATTCAGAAGATAGAATCAAAGCTCAATCCATTTTATACTCACTCAAGTCATTTGATTTCATTTTCATGCCCACTTGATGTTGACGATTTTCAGATATACTAATGATTTGTGTATTGCTTTGCAAAGAAGAGATCAAGATATTGTTAATGTTATGCCTCTTGTTTCTCTAACCAAGGGATTGTTGCAAAAAACAAGAGATGGTGGGTGGGAAACTCTCTTGAATAAGGTCACTTCATTTTGCACTAATATGACATTGTTGTTTCCGATATGAATGCTCCTTAAATTCCACGAGGAAGATCAAGAAGATTTGTTAATCAAGCAACAAATCTTCACTATTTTCGAGTTGAAATTATGATAGCGGTGATTGATTTACAACTTGGAGAACTCAATAACCGGTTTGATGAGGTCAATACGGAGTTGCTAACATGCATGGCTTGCTTAAATCCTAGAGGTGGTTTCTCTTCTTTTGGACAAGAAAAAAGTACTTCAACTTGCCACACTTTATCCTTCGGAATTTCAAGTGTTGGTTTGATGGCTCTTGAATGTCAACTTGATATATTCATTGAAGATATGCGAAAAGACGTCAAGTGTCGAGATTTGAACGATATTGGTTCCCTTTCAATGATGCTTGTCGAAACAAAGAAGCATGTGACTTATCTGACTATTTATTTAATTATCAAGTTAATGTTGGTTCTCCCCGTCGCTACCGCAAGTGTGGAAAGAGTTTTTTCGGGAATGACTTATGTCAAAAATAGGTTACGGAATAGTATGGATGATCAATTATTAAATGATTGTTTGGTTACTTTTGTTGAGAGGGATATGTTTTTACGAATTCCCGATGATGATGTCAACTGCTTTTAGAAAATGAAAACTCGGCGGACTCAATTGTAGTTGTAATTTTATTTGAATATTATGCATGTGTTTCTTTTTTTATCGTATTGTATAATTTCAAATAATAAATAATATTTTATTAATTATCTTCCGTACCCCCAAATTTAAAATCTTGGATCCACCACTAATTTAGTAGGATTTTGATCCTCGTTAAATCATATACAATGCTTATATTAGGTCTATTTCAAGAACCATCGATAGACAAAGTCCATTTTTAATTAAGAATTATGGTAAAATGTGGTTGTAGGCTTCATTTTTCAATTTTTCATTGAAGTAACCTTAGTTTATCTTTACTTGAGTCAATTTATATCTTCTGGAACTTAAATTTACTACTATGTTAATTAAGCAAAAGTGAACTTAAAGAATGATAATTGTTCTTTGCCGGGTTTTTTGACTGATGAGGTATTATATATGATTTGAAAAATTAAACCACCGATATATCAAGTTAATCAGTTTATTATATCACTACACGCTACTTAAAATGGCCTGGCATCGTCTTCATCATCTTCTTCACCACCTTCATTATTGTTACCAATCTTTTTATCTTCTCAAGAACTTATTCAACACAATAAATCAGTTAAACCTTGGTTGGAAGTAACTTAATAATTACAGAAACCACATCCATGTAAACTGATTAGAGATAAACATTTTAACTCGTTATGTGAAGCACCTTGTAATTGGTAAGAAACAAACTTATTGACCTATAATGTTTAAATTAGTTAAAGATAAACACTCACTTTTTCTTCTTAACTGCGAATTATCAAATTACTTTTATTGATACATAAAGTCAAAACTATTTTATCCCTTCGCTTTGATAATGTTATTCTCATATGTACGCAAGTAAACTATTTACACACATGAATCATACTTTCATGATGTGGAAAATATATAAGGTTGCTATTACGATATTAAACCAATAAAAAAATCACCGGTTTAAAAAATAGAAATACAATAGTAGCATATTGAATCAATCACATAAAAAATCAGAGAGAAATTAAAATGAGACATATACATTCGTATACAAACACCAAACATACATACATGTTCTTGAGCTAGATTGACATCGGTGGCAACATTAGAAATTGAAACACGAAATTATATATGTTATACTGGTAAATAATTTAAATGCAACATTCTGTTTGTAAGATATGATATGATTTAAGATTCACCATTTTTTATCATATCATAAATACTCACCATTTATTGATTTTTTGTTAAAATGTTGTTTTATTTTACACGGTAAATGAATTTGTGTGATTTTTTAAAGCACTGCAACATTATTTATTTATTTATTTATTTTTTGTGTAAGATCTTGACCCCAACTTTTATACGCAAATTCTCTCTTTATTATAATATATGATAGTTACGGTAAATATAATGAGTAGACGATATTTTTGGTGATATAGTATAAAATTAGTTTGACACCCATATATTTAACGGGATCTATCAAATGATAAATATAAAATAAATCGGTGATAATTATAAAGTTTTAAATCTAAAATTAAAAATTCAAAGATGTCACATATCCAACCATGTCTTGCACATGTCTACATGTCTAGCCACTATTCATTACTTATTTTATTAAATAATATTTTATTTTAATATTTGGATTAAATTCGTTAATAATTTTATTTACGTACTTTTAAAAAATTCAAAAGATGTAACATTCTCAACCCATGTCTAATCTCTTTTTATTAGTTATTATTTTAAATAATATTATAATTTAATATTTAGATGCAATAAATATTATATTCTCAACTCATATTGCATTGTAACGGTGTCTAATCAATGTTTATTAATTATTATTATTTAATTTTATATTTCATGTTTATATTGATTCATTGCTAATAATTATTATGCAAATAACTCGTAATTAATTTACTTATATATAATTATTTTAATTTTAATTATAAATACAATGTATTTAAGATTTTTATAATCAAGTCTTGTTTAATTAACATTATTCATATGTAATTTGTTATTTATAAACCAAGCATAATTCTCATAAAATACAGTGGAGATGTTATTAATGTTAAGATTCTCACCAATCGAATCAAGAAATTGATTGCTTAATATAATATATGATTTGAGATTAGTTACTAACTAGCACTTAAATCTAATTAACTGTAATTATTTCTTAATTATTATATGAATATATGGTCCTTTCACCTATTTTTTCAATAATGCAACTTAAATTCATGTTGTTGTTTTTTTTGTAAAATTAATGTTTTTTTTTTAATAATGAATTTATTCTCCACTTAAAATTATATATATTTTTTGCAATATTAAATTGGTTTATGATATTATCTCTTCACTTCATTGTATGAATTTTAAAAGTGTTAGCAACTAATTAAATCAAATTGTTACGTAAATTATTGTTGAATTAAAGTGATACAAATTTATGTTACAAAATATTAAAAAAAAAATGTGTTACCTAATTAAATGTGTTCATAGAAGTGCTGCATATTTTTAAAGTGTTACACAAATGTTACATAAATATTATAATATAAAAAGTATTTCGAAAAGTACCTAATATAAAAAGTGATACAATTTGGTGTTACTATAGGTCACTTTTTTTTGTAGTGATGGTACCTTATATATATGGTTTGGAGAAATCTTGTAAATAATTTTTTGAACAAATTAAATATTGTTGACTTTTGCAGAGGTTTACATGTTACCATATATAATTATAATTATATATATATAATTATAATTATATATATATATATATATATATATATATATATATATATATATATATATNATTCTGGATTATCATTTTAAGGTCACTGGCTTGGTATTGAGAGGCATTTTTCTGCTGCGTAAGAAAGAAATTGATTGGTTTTATGAGGGTGGGGCCTGTCTCTTATACACATCTAGATGTGTATAAGAGACAGCTATATAAGAGATCAAATTCATTTACGTTTTGTGATTCTCTATACTCTTGCAATTAACTGAAATTTGTATGTCACAACTTTTATCATAGTAAACCAAGTCAACGCATGCATATATTTCTTGTTTCCAAATGGTTGATTTGGTGAAATTAATATAAAAGGCGTCAAAATTGAAAATATCAAATTAAACATAAATTAGTTTCCACAATAATTGAAAGTAACATGCCAAAAATATCAAATGAAAAATATCAATTTTTCAATTCCAAAAATGGTTCAACGACAAAAAACACCAACCAAAATTTAAGTTCCAATAGTTATTGTTGAAAACCAAACCAAAACATGAAAGATTGATCTTCATCTTTATAAACATGAAAGATTGATCTTCATTTTTTAATTAATTTCTTAATAGGCTTGAACATCCCATAAAAAGCATCATTCCTTTCAGCTTCTTCTTGAAACAGCTCATGAACATGTACTTCGAACATCATCGCTCTTAGTCGGATTAACAGTCGGACCTCGTAAATACCAGGCATTTTACTCGGCCTTTAAAACCCTGTCCCAAAATCAAAACTAAAACAAATCAAATCACACATTTTAATTCCATTTGTCATTCGACAGTAATAGAAACTAATCACAGGAGCTTTGTTTATGCAAATTACTTCGATCTAATATTGTACCACATGCAGATATATTCTACATCATATTGATTTAGGTTTTGAAATTCATTGAAATTTTATGAATACTATTCAAATCGAAGTACACAAAAGTACATGAAATTTTTTAAATCAAAAGAATAAAATAAATCCACAACATTGGGATGGAACGATATCACAAAATTAGATCGAATAGAAGTGTGAAAGACAGTACAAAAGGGAAAAAAAAAAGCATAATAATAATAATAATAATAATAGGAGGAGGAGGAAGAAGAAGAAGAAGATGACTCTAAATGGGGATTGAGGGATGTGGGAGAGAGAGGAGACTAACAAAAACCCAAGTTATAAAAGATATTTAGATAATGAAAAAAAGTGATATTTTATACCAAGGAAAAAAAAAACCAAAAGAAGCTTTTGAAGATAATTCACGAGAGGGTGACATCAGAGTTTCAATGCATCAGACGACGACACATGTAATTAAGATGAATCACAAGTTGAAACATCATCCGTGTGTGAAAAGAATTAACAAATGGGGCGGATGCTTGAGACAAATAATCATATGCATTATAGAGGAGACCAGCCACCCCCTCGAAATTGTGAAGGTGATTTTCGCCGTTCGAACAATGCCACATGGGGAGGATTCCTAACTCTAATCACCATCATCTGGATGCAAATCCTAACCTTGAAAAGAAGCAAAAGTTCCATACCGCTGCCGAAAAAGATATCATTGGTCGTTTCCACAAAAACTTCAATTTCCTCACCCTTATGCAAATAATCACTGATAAAGCATAGCATTTCAAGCAAATATCCACCAATTGCAATGACTATTTGACCTTCAATGCTGCATCATATTCTAGATTCGAGCTTCTTGAGTTGCATAAGTGATTATCTACTGAGGTCGAATATATTTATAGAATTGTTCAACTTGGAAGTACCGAACCCCTGGATCGAGTGTAGAGATTATTCAAGTTGAGTAATTTTCGAGACCATGATTATTGCAATGTGTACTATAATTAATGTACGAGTGTTGTAAGGGTTTTTTTTCTGAGTTGGTAATCATTAAAAACAAGACCGATATCATATTATGATGATTAGTGGATGTTGTAACATTATTAACTTATGATTGAAAAAACATTGTTGGTGCAAAACAGAAGGGTTACTATATTAGATAATATGGTTATTGCTTGTGAAGATCGTAGTACAAGTTATGATAATTTTATTTTACGTTGTGATAATTTTATTACTGGAGCTTTTAAAGCTTATATACGCGAAATTAGGCTGGTAAAATCAAGGGTAAGATTGTCATAAATATGATTTTAAAAAAATGATGATAAAAAAAAAAGTTAAAAAACTATAAATAACAAAAAATAAAATGGGTGGCCTAATGAACAAATATGTCTCATATATTGTACTCATTGATCAATTTCCTAATATATTCAATGAGCTCCACCCTTCGCGGCAATACTCAAAGCCCAAATATTAATGTTGTGAAAATGTGCGATCCAAACATGGCTGTTACATAGGCACATCTATTAGATAATTATATATTTATTCTAAAATTTAACAAGTGGGTGTCGTGGTGTAGTTGGTTATCACGTCAGTCTAACACACTGAAGGTCTCCGGTTCGAGTCCGGGCGACGCCAATTTTTGCATTTTCCATTCCCCAACAAATACGACGCCGTATTCCCACTCCCGAGTTTTACGCTTCAACATAGTATACTTGGGTTGGGGGCTCCATGACCCGCGTCCAATAGGACACGTCAGAGCTTTGACGTGTCCGATCAAAAACCACCCGCTCTATCACTCGCTCGACTCCTATTGGCTGATCTTCTCCACGTCATACACACATTACTTATTTTTATTCTCCCTCCTCCTTTCATCTTAAAGAGAAAAATAAAAAATCCCAATTCCCTTCTTTCTGCTCAAATATCTAAAACAATCAAACGGTCTCTTTGATTTTCTGTCATCCTCGATGGATACGAAGCTGCGATCTGTAATTATCCCCGCGGCGCTGTGTTTGGTTCTGATTGGAACTCAATTTTCGAAATCGACGGCTTTGGTTGCCAACCAAGACTTCAATCCCCCATATTCTAAAGCCATTTCGGTAAAAAAAAAAAAAATCATTTTACCCCTCAATTGCTCAATTTTGTTTTGCGGTCGTATATATATGTATTTATTTTCCTATTGAAATTTTGTGGTTATTTAGGATTTGAAGGAAGCAATTGTGAAAGGTTTAGGGTTTCAAGCTGACGATTTTAAGATATCGGGGTTCGATTTGAGGGATGCCCGGGTGGGGAGATCAGTGGCGTATGAATTCGATGTGGAGATTGATAACAAAGTGTTGCCGTTAAAGTTGTTGGAGGATGTGAATAGATGGGAATATGTGGATTTACCCATTTTCCAAATGGAGCATCCGGTCAACCCGGGCGAGGAAAATGGGCTGTTACCTAGACGGCAATTTGACGATCGGATGCCTGTGCTCGCCCCGTTTCAATTGGCGGGCCCGATGGAGCTGTGGATTCAGGATGCCAAGGATATGAGGATATCGTTACCCGTAAGTCAATGTTGCCATTTATATATATATATATATATTTGTTTTTTGTGTTATTCTTTGTATAACCAGGATCATTGAGTCTTAATGTTATCTTTTGGAAGTTCCTTGACATTTGTTTATACTTTTCTAACATAATATATGAAAATGATATTTTCAGATTATAATGTGGATTCTGAAAGAGCTAATGGTTAAGATGATTTCTGAACAAATTAAATGCCTGATGTATTTTGAGCAGCCTTGGTGAAAATCTTGGAGTGTTGTTTCTTTTTGCCGTATTATAAATATTTGGTAGTTGTGAAATTTTAGATCTCTAGATTGTGTAATAAGTTTTTTTTAATAAGTTGGGTCAAGTGGTTGGAAAGTAGAAGATAAATCTCAAATAACTTGAGAGGTCTAACCCTTGTCAACACCCTTATAAAGGGTTAATGATACCACTTGAGCTACATGCTCTTGGTTAGATTGTGTAATAAGTTGTTTTAAAATGTTTTCTATTTTATTATTTCTCCATAAAAACATTGCCAAAGTTAAGAGGACCATTCTTTGAGTGATTTCCGTTGGAATTTCTTCATTTTTACATGAGTTTTAGCAATGTTCTGAGAATCGCTAGGTGGATCCTTGAACATATCATATATATACATATGTGTGTCTTTTTAAATAATGATAAAATCTGTTATATTTGAAATCATCTAAAATGTAATACTTTAAACAAATATTGCATTGATTCTACTCAAATGATCTTCTAGTTATATTACATTTATTTTCATTCCAAGATTAACATATTTCATAAAAACAAAGCAAAAACCACATTATTTATCTTATAAAGAAGAAAAAGAAAAAGGGCTGCATGTTGGTTCGCAAATAACAAGAGCAATCAAGCATTGCCACCTGTTTTATTTTATCTGTACTTTCTTGTTGATTTGTTATTTGTTCAAATCTCGTGCAGCATGACGTGGATGCTGGTGTGTTGAAGAAGGTGATCTTAGCCGATGGTGCTGTTGTCACCGTTAAGGGCGCCAGATCAGTCAGCTTACGTCATCCCGTCGAGCTCCCACTCCCGCTGAATCGCACAAACAATGGTTTCGCTTCGGGTCTTCTAACCCTAGCCGAGTATCTCCAAGACGCTGCTCGGTCTCAGGACGGCCCTCTCCTCTCCATCCGCATCGTGGGCCCCACATCCATCACATCTCCTGCCCCGTCATCGCCTTCTTCCAACAACAACAGGCTCAAGCTCAAGCGCCTTGCTCCCGGCCTGGTGGAATTATCCTCCGCATCGAAGAAGAGGACCAACGCAATCTCAGCCGTTGATCTCCAAGGAGAAGCGACGGCCCTTCTATCGCCGGATCGGTTCAGCGCGTTGTGGCCGATCGTATCGGTAAACGGGTCGAACCCGAACTTGCTCGGTTTCGAGGCATTGCTATCGTCCGTTTTGGGTCCCAGAGCAAAAAAAGAAGGTTCTTTTAGGATTTTGAAGGCTGATGTGTCGGCTCAGACTTTTGTTAAGATCGGGTTTGGAGTTGAGAAGAAGGTGGAGGAAGGTGAGATCCAGGGTTTGCCGGAGTGGAGGACGAAGCCTTCGACGGTGACGATGCATTTTGAGGTGCTGGCTAAGGTTGATGGAAATAAGGTTGTACCGGAGAGGGTGGTACAAGTCGAGCCTGTGATGGCCGAGGATTCGATGGCGCCTAGTGTGCTTACTGGTAATGTTACGATGTCGACGGTGCCTGTTGTTCACCCGCCTCCGAACCCGTTCACATTGTAAAACTCTTGTGGGGTGTGTAATTATTTTTTATATAGAGAGAATGAGCAAAATATAGAGATATATAATTTTTTCTTCCTTGTTTTGCCTTTTTTCTGTAGTGTGTAATGATAGAGAATATCAACATGCCAATAGATGGCACAATATGTGAAAAAACTTGTATAGACAATGTAGCTGCCCTTTGATGTGAGCTTGTTTTGTACTTCAATTGTGGTGATTGTAGACATTTTACTGTGATTTCAATTCAAGATCCTCATCTTTGATAGCGTTGCAATAGTGTGCATTTGAACAAAAATAAAAAATAAAAAAATATGAACTAGTTTGCTATTAGCTTCTATATCCCAAGGCAATTTGTTATATGCACAAGTTGATAACCTGGAAAACTGATTTATAAAGTTTTTGAATTATATTAAATGTAAAAATCAAAATAAAATATGGGAAAATATCTATAAAATATCAGAAAATGTTTTTATAGTTTAATATGTTTTTTAATATTTAAAATTATTTCAGATATTTTAAGACATTTTCTTTTCATGTGTAAGACATTTTTTTCTATAAAACATATTCCAGATTTTTTTAATTATATATTTTGATATAATATTTTACATGGTTAAACAATTCTTCTTTTTAATACATGTTTTCCTTAGTTTTGATTTTATTTATTTTTGTTTACATCTATCAAATAATTTCAAATTCATAATATATTTTTTCAGTTTTTTCTTAATATTTGAAATACCTTTTTTTACTTATTTCAAATAGTTTTGCATTTTAAAATATTTTCCTAGATATTGTTTTAAATTATATTTTCATAAATTTTTAGCATATTTTAAATAAACTCTGATTTTATAATTTTATATTTTAAATATTTTTTTGAAACAATTATAGATTGACAAATTTCTAGTTTTTCAATAATATGTTTATGTTTTATTATTATTATTTGCCACGTCAGTATTGACTTGGTCAAAGTCATCATTTTTCGTCGAAAATTGAAAGAATTCGGTGAATTTTCTTTTTGCCCGACAAAATAAATTACTATTTTTTTTTTTATAAGTTATTGGATAAATTTGCTACAAAGTATATATTAGTGGTATTAACATAACACTACTCAATAAGTTAATTGGGCTATTTTGCAGTGGCGTATTCCTGATTATCTCTATTTCTTTTTCCTACTTATATTGATTTTTTAAATATATGGGATAAAACTGGAATATATTGGTAAAAAGATTATAAAATTAAAATTATTTTTTAATAAAATTGAATTACACAATTAATGTGGATTGGAGTAGTATGACATCCACTTTCATAAAAACACTCTAGGTTGGGGAGATAGCATATACTCATTAGTTCAAGATTGGACTCCAAGTCTTCGGCGTTCAAAATTGGACTCCAAATCATCCGACCATTGGTATATATTAGTAATTTTCTTAACTAAAAATTTACTTATACCCATGACAATACATGGTTCAAATAGTTTAATTAATAATAGAAATTCGTTATTCAAATAATCATTTTTATTTATAAATAAGACCTTATTTGTCCAAGTCAATTTTACTCATTTTTATACTTAGTTAACTTCCCGATGGAGACAATTGGAATCGTTTCAATCTACTTCAGATAATTTTTCTCTAGAGTATTACCTAAATGCTTACAACGATCTAAAAAGATAAATAACAAATAATCCTACAATGGTCTAGGGAAACTATGTACAATGGGTGGGGAATATGGACTTGAAAAGTGTTATGGGTGTGCAGAATATCGATGATATCAAGTCAAAATTTGATGCGCAGAACAAAGTTGCGTAGAAGATTGGATAACATATATGTTTGGACGTTCGTAGGTGGCTCGTCGGAGGTTAGCAGGGCAGTGTTGATTGACCGAGGCAGCATAAGAGGAGGTAAAGAGATAAATGGTGGAGATCGGGAGGTGAAACAAGTTGAGCTTGTTTTGTACTTCAATTGTGGTAATGGTAAATATTATACTATGATTTCAATTCAAGATCCTAACTTTGATAGCGTTGCAAGAGTGTGTAGTTTGCAATTAGCTTCTACTAGCGTAATACTCGTGTGAACACGCGGGTATATATAAAATATGTATATATATTTAAACATAGCGTAATACTCGTGTGAACACGCGGGTATATATAGAATATGTATATATATTTAAATATATGTAATATTAAGTGTATTAAAAATACATAAATTTTAAGAATAAATAAATAATAATAATTAAAAATATATTATTTAATTTACACATCGCAAAATTTATTTATAAAGTACATTATTAACTCTATTTACATATCTATCGGCTTTGTCACAATAGAGCGTTTCAATCATTTTCTACTAAGACTCTTGATATAGAAACATAAAGTTGACCATTTCTGAAAATTTGTGACATAGACGGAATGGGTATTTATTTATTGTATAATGTTAATATAATAAAATATCTTTTTAATATTACACCAAATAATATTGCAAAAAGATAAATATTATATTGTGAAAAACAAAAATAAATAGGAGAGTATAGACTTTTTTCTAAAACTATATTATTTGAAAGGTTTTAATAAAAAATTACGGTGGGGGTATGTTAGATTTGATAAAAATATACAACAAGATTTATTCAAAATAAAATCATATTTTTCAAATAATAAAGAATATTACGCGTATTCAAATAAGTTAAAAAATAACAAAATTAAAAATATAGAGCATCTCCAGATGTGTAATATCATATTAGAATATAATTTGAGACTCATTGAAATAATTCCAAAAATACCAAATGTATCATGCATTTTCATCTTGTAAATAATATCAACACATCAAATAAATATATGCTCCATCTTCAAAATTAGGTAGTTAACATGTGAAACAAGAAATCAGTATACAATAAGACTTTAAATAAGCACAATAATTTGGAGGAAATATAATGAGGACAAATGTAGAATGAAAAAAATTTAAAATTTTAATTATGAACCATTTTGAATTCGAAAAATAAAGGTCAATTTCATCTGAACAATTATTTGAGATTTATGGAATAAGCCATTAATTACACAGAACAATCATACATTTCAAAATTTTAGAAAATCTTGTCAAAACAGAAAACAACATGCACAAAGGAAGACTAAAAATAATAATTTCAACAAAAGAAATTGGAAGTTTATTTTATTTGCAATTCATGGAATAAAAAATAAAATACACATAATGAGGAAGAGTACCCTATTGCCTCTATGAAAGGTTCAACAATCACTCCAACTAATTTTCGGTAGTTTATAAAACTCCATTTTACATCTAAAGTCTTCTCAACAATACTTCCACTTTATCCTTATCATCATTCTCTTCATTCTTAAATGTCTAAAAAAACAGATCTGACATATGAACTCTGGGTTTGTTTTATGATTATAATTCTTAATTCACGAACGATTTATGTGTATGATCTTTAAGAAGGATAAAGATATAAGACAAAAATAAATAAATTAATATAGGTAAAAACCAGTGTTTTAAAAAGCGTATTACGCAACGCGTCGCGTTTTGATCTCAACATCTCGTAGCGTAAATAGTGTTGTGTATTGCGTGAGCTATTTGAATATATTATTTTAATATTTAAAATAATTATATATATCTCGTGAGTTATTTTTAATTTAAAAAGAATTATTTCTTTCTCAAAAATATAAACTAATATATAATCTTAACAAATAAATACAAGACATAACAAGTACCAAACAAAAATTATAGAACTCTATAGTAGTATATAATAAAATGTTAAAGTTTTGTAATAATATTTAGAAATAAGTAGTCAAATTAATAAGTATTGTCTATCATGTAGATCAAATAATATAAATTAAAAACAATATCAAAGAACTAGTAAAAATATTATTCAACTGAATGTTTTTCTATTTTTATGGAAATACATCAATTACATAATATAAAAAATTACTCCGCTGAATGTTTTTCTATTTATATGGAAACACGTCAATTACATGATATAAGAAATTACTCAAATACGCTGATTATTAATGAAAGCTAATTTTTTTTATTAATTGCACAGAGATAGGGAAGACACCAATTTAGAAATAAGTAGTCGAATTAATCAGAGATCAAATCATATAAATTGGAAAAAAGTATACTAAAAAACTCGTTCAAATGTTTTTCTATTTATATGAAAACATGTCAATTACATGCACATGAAAAGATATGGAGGACATTTTATTATCGAGACTGAATGTTATCTTATAATTTTGCATAATTGGGCGAAAAGAGAAATAGTAGTATTTAAACAAATTATTATTAAAAAGAATCAGAGAATTAGTGGTATTAAATTTTTTTTTGAAGATTTATTAGGAAAAGTAAATAATAGACAGATAAAATCGAGAAAAAAAAGTGGAAGTGGGACATGATAGAGAATAATAATGAATAAGAGATAGAGGAGACATAATAAATGGGATATGAGAGAGAGTAATAATAATAAAATAAATATAAATATGTATAGACACATACATCTAACCATTTGTTATATGCATACCGCTAAAGTATTGGCTCTCACAACATCAAGTATGGTGACTACAAAGAGCTTTTGGGATCATAAATACCACGATTATTGATTCAAATCAACAGTAAATGTGAATTGTAGCGAATAATTTATTATTAATTAATTAAAGAAATGAAAGAAAGAAACATTAATATAATATGATCAAAAATTTAGGAAAGATGTCAAATAGATAATGTTTAGTACACTATTTAGATGTAGATGGTGTGATAGACATTGTTTACAATTGTTTTTGCCACATAAGATTTTTTAGTTTATGTGACAAATATTTTACTCCAATTGACAGTGCATTGGAAATGCTCTTATAAGGTTATTTGGACTATTCCACCAACTAATATGATTCCTTCTCGAGATGATATTAAGTCTCCTAATTGTACTCACTCTCCATAATTAGAAATATTCTCATAGTAGGATTCCTACTTTTCATAATTTCATAATAACCATAAAACTTTATAATTACCATATTTCCGACCTATCGGGGGCCCATAACCATATTTAACCATAATACAAATTAACATATTAACGTAATAATCCTATACGACAATACTTAGAACATTCCACCTCTTTCGTTACTTACTTACCATATTAGTGACCTGTTAGAATCCACTTACCTTATTATGCGACCTCATTGCCACGACCTAATTATCAATTTCTTACCATATACGACCAAGCCGACTTTTGATGTCGCATTATCTAGTCCCCCATATTCTAATTTATTGAGGTACGAAATCAGGTACAACAAAAAAAAAATTCTGCAAATGAGTAGAGTCCTTAACGAAACATCACCATTATTTTTACAACTTTCATCGATTAATTTAACATAAAAAAATACACATACCCTTAAAACCATATTTCAACCATAATCTTACCCTCAAACCAAACTCATTCTCCAATCTAAATGAAGTATCAGACAAGAATTTATATAATAAATTATAACCATGACCCATAAGTTATAAACCATTCTTCCGGCCTAAAATAGATTAGGCAAATACCATAACCATAGCCACAAACTATAAATCATTCATCCGACCTAAAATAGGTCAGTAAAAAAACCACAAACATAAACCATAAACCATTTATTCGACCTAAACAGGTCGGTCAATAACCACAATAACCATAAAGCATAGACCATTTATCCGACCTAATATAGGTCGGTTAATAATCACAACCATAACCATAAATCATATAATCCATATGATGGATCAAATACTAACCAAAGGCCAACTACCTATACAACAAATGTCAAACCATGATTTTATAACCGTAATGACGTAAAATAGGTCGACCCATAGGTAATCATATAAACCATATTAAACCCTATAAAACCAAATATATAAGCCATGCCAAGCATATCAAACCAAATAAACCATATAAATAAATTAAATAAATCATATATACCAAACCTAAATAAACCAAATAAACCGTATAACCAACTCCGACCTAAACAAGCGTCGGGCCATCCATATCCATATAACCACCTCCGATCTAAACAAGCGTCGGGTCATCCTTATCCATATAACCATCTCCAACCTAAACAAGTGTCGGACCATACCATATCCATAACTATACAATTTTCGACCTAAACAAGCGTCAGACCATACCATATCCATAATCATACCATCTCCAACCTAAACAAGCATAGGGTAAAATCATATCCATAATCATACCATTTCCGACTTAAACAAGCTTAGGACCCATCTAGACTATAACTATTCAAACCGAGCCATAAACCATATCAAATCATATTAAACCAAATAAATCATCTAGTCCCCCGTGTTTTAGCTAAATAAACAAAATAAATCAGGTTAAACCAAATAAACCAGCTAAACCATACCAAAATATATAAATTAGTTAGTCCATTCAAAACATGTTGAAGCAAACTACACCATATTAAAACAAATCAAACAAAACATACCAAATTATACCACATGAAACCAAAGAATCCAAACCAAATAAACCATTCAAAACAAATAAAACAGTTAAGTTATAACCTTATAAATCAAATAAAGTAGCTCGTCGCCCATGTTCTAGTTGAATAAACCCTATCAAACCAAAATAAACTACACCAAATATGATAACCATATTAAGCCAAGTAAATCAACTAACCCATATAAACCATATTAAATCAAATAAATCGGCTATACAATATAAAACATATAAGTTATTTTTAACCCCAAATACACCATATACCAAATTATACCACACCAAACTATATAAATCAAATAAATCATAACATATACCAAACCATATAAACCAAATAAACGCAAATAAACCAACAATTAAATGTGAATATTATGAGCTTATCTTCTAGACTTGGTTGCAATATAAACAATATGGTCATATGATGCTAAAGTCACCGCAGATGCATGATGAGCTCTTATATTCCATGTACAGAAAAAAAAAATACTAATTTCCTTAAAATAAGATAATCATCATATATCTTTCTTGATAGGTTTCGTCATTCTATATCAATTAGTTAACATCACCTAAATTATTCCATCCTGTGTTTGATTGAAACCTGGATTTGACAAGTAATCATACACATATCTTTTGGTTTGACTTCAACGAATTTAAACATGATGTAATCATAATAACCATAATTTGACTCCAGAAAGTTTAATCATGATGTGACAATAATAACCATAGTTTGATTCCAAAAAATTTAAACATGATGTGACCATAATAACCATAGTTTGACTACATTGAATTTACCGCAACTATCATATACGAGCAGATTGAAACACATAATTATGCCACAAATAACCTATAATTTTCGTATTTCCGATTTCAAAAGAAAGACAAATAAACTTACCTTTCAATTAGGCCATTATGTAAGTCCCCCTTTATCGTCCCTCGTTATTGGTGAATTAAATTTGTGAAACCTCACATGTTTTGCTCGAGAACTCGATGTCTGTCATATTCCCACAAACGACGCCACTTGATGCGATTAAAGAGTTTGGCTCACCAGAAAAGAGGTCGCGGCTATTCGAACTGCCTTCTCTAACTCGAGCGACCTATAAAACAGAACCTAAGTCGGACAGTTCCGTCGTAGGACCTCCAATGCTCAAGTCAGTAACCTCATAATTTGTATAAAAAGAGAGAATAATAATTCCTCATAAAATTGTGAGTTCCATGATCCATCATAATAATCATAATTCTCCAACCATCTGAATTGTATGTATTGTGCCCCCTCTACTTTCTCGAACTTGAGCGACCTGCAAAACAAAACCTAAGCCGAACAGCTCCGACATAAGCTCTACGATGCTTAAGTTAGTAACTTCATAATTTGTATAAAAAGAGAGAATAATAATTCCTCATAAAATCGTGAGTTTCATGATCCATCATAGTAATCCTAATTCTCCAACCATCTGAATTGTATGTTTCGTGCCCCAAATTAAGGGCTTGAACCCCCTATTTATAAGGTTATTTAGACTTATCCACCAACCAATAAGATTCCTTTCCAAGATGGCATTGAATCTGCTAATTGTACTCAATCTCCATAATTAGGAAATACTCTTATAATAGGATTCTTACTTTCCGTAATTTCATACATAAAACCTTATCATTACCATATTTCTAACCCGTCGGGATCCCATAACCATATTTACCATAATTACCATATTAACATATTGCCATAATAACATGTACGACAATATCTAAAATCTCCAACCTCTTTAGTTATTTTCTTACCATATTAGTGACCTGTTAGGGCCCACTCACCTTATTCCGTGACTTGTTCTATGCAACCCTCATTATCGCAAACTCTTTATCAATTTCTCTTATCATATATGGTCGAGCCGACTTTTGATACCGCATCAGGTACAAATGGCAAAATGGAGCTTATTATGTATCCTAACTCGACTTGCCTACGAATTGATTCGGATTGAGCTCATAGTCTAACATTGATGTACTGGTCTGGGATGTTTTGTGACCTGAAAGGAAAATTTGTCATATCCGGCCTAATTTATATTGGTTGGCCAATGGCTAGGACGGGCAGATCATTTTGTCACCTCTACATTATGCTTGAAAAAAAAAAGGCATTTTCACTTAGATTCCTCAAGCAAAATGACTCAAAAGAATGTAATAATTAAAAATACTCGGGCTTTGTGTGGTTGACATTTGAGGGAAACATATTTCCTAAAACTTTCCCCGATTCATCTAAACAGACATTGTTTTTATGTCACATCTACTTTTAGGCGGCCGAATTAGGTGCCTGCTCCGAAAATCGGCGCCTAGGCACTATAGGTGGCGCCCGACCATTTTTTTTAGCAAACATCTTTTTTTGAAATAAATTAAAAATTAAGACATTAAATTATAAATTTTTATTTGTATTTTAATTTAAGTGACATCTAGTTTAATTATTGAAGTATGAACCCTGATTTTTTAGAAGTTTAATTATTTATGTTAATTATAACTTGATGTTTGAGTTGTTCATTTGTAAGTGAACATGATAGGAAATGTGAGAATTGATTAATTTTATTGTCCATAGTTAGAAATACTTAACAATAATTTTAATAATATAGACAACGTGTTTGGTAAAAGTTCACAGATAATTTTTTGGGAAAATTTTCATTTACTACACTCCCATTACTAGTAATTGCCAAATACTCTAATGAATTCTTTTTTATCCAATTTAGTCAAATCTATCACATTTAATCAAAATTACAACTTAAATTATCAAAACTACCCTTACACCTAAAAAATTAATAATAATAATAATAATGGCGTATGGAATTTTTTGCTTCATGTGTAATGAGTAGTATGAAATTATGCTCGTTGCAGTATGTATTTTTGTTTTGAACATATTGTGTAGTATGAAATTATCTCGTGCAATTTAATATAAAACTTGACAGTCTAATCTAAAATTTGAAAAAAAAATTGCATAATATAGTTTGTAATCTGGTAGGGGTAGTATGCAATTTGATAATAGTATTATTAATTTTAAAATGTTATAGTATTTTTATTAATTTTTTGAATTTTAGTAGAGTTATGAATTTGATAATGGTAGTATGAATTTTAAAATATAATAGTATGTAATTTAATAATAGTAGGATGAATTTCAAATATAATAGTAAGAAATTTTATTGATTTTGTGAAATTTTAGTATGAAATTCACAATACCAGTTTGAATTTCATATATAGCGTGAAATTGAAATTTAAAAATATAAAATTGTGAAAAATAATGTTGTATTTTAGTGTGACATATTTCATAAAATAATTAAATAATATAGTATGAAATATCACGGCGTATCGTGATATTTTTCTTATAATGATTAAGATTATAAAAATTAGTAGTATAGAATTCCGACTGTAGTATGAAAATGAACATTGTAGTATGAAATTCGTCGTTACCGGTTGGTGACAATGATATGAAAATGTCATGTAATAGTATGAATTTTGGTTATATTAAATGCTGAATAAAGAAAAAAAAATTGAAAGGAAAAAAAAAAAGAAAATCATTAATAAGGGTAAAGTAGTATTGTTATGTAGTAGTTTAGATTAAATGGAAAAATAATTGACGAAAGTTAATATTTTCAGTAGAGTATTGGGATAAAACATTTATCTATTCGATCATATGAGAATTTGAGTTGTTCATTTGTAAGTGAACATGATAGGAAATGTGAGAATTGATTAATTTTATTGTTCATAGTTAAAAATACTTAACTATAATTTTAATAATATAGACAACGTGTTTGGTAAAAGTTCACAGGTAATTTTTTTTTTTAAACTAGTTGATTTTTGTTGATAAGTTTATATTATACATTATGATTGCAATTTAATTGTTATGTATCTATGTCTTCACTTGCTGTTAAATATATATGCTAAATATTCTTATAAAAATCACATTTTCCTATTTTTTTTTAACAAAACATAGTTTTAATCACTACCACCATGGAAAATGAGTAAAAAGTATGACGCCTTCAATGCATAATTTGATTTGATGTGGTGTGATTGATTGTTGAGATGAATTTCAACAGAGTTTACTAAATTGACCAGTTACGTGAGATCAACTCAGTGTCATAAAAATGTGGCACCCTACTGTAGCGGCCAATGCCAAAAATTCTTACTAAAAACTAATTAATTAAATCATTGCGGTTTATTACTATAAACCATTGCATCGGTATCTTCATAATCACATGAATCATTTAAAAAGAAATTTGAAAGAAAATAAAAGAATTTTAAAATACGGCTTATTGAAATTTGAGCCCGTGTGTGGTTTTAATCCGCATCCGGTTTCATGGGAATGAGCAAAATCCAATGATTCTACTACGGGTTGCAACTTTACCTCCAAACACTCCTTTTCTTCCTCTACCTTTCGTCACTCCCACTTTCCCATCCAGTAATTTCAAAACCCCAGGTCACTCTCTCTCTGTAAATTTATGTGTTTTTGAATAAAGATTTTATTCCGTTTCCTTATATATCCAATTCAACACAAGATTTCTTTTATCCAGATAAAGAAATAAACAAATTATGTATTTCCTAAAAATGCCTTAATTAGGCAATATACGTTTTTCTGGGGCAAAATTAGGTTGTTATTGCTATAATATTGAACATATATTGGTTGATTGATTTTGTATGCAGGAAGAAGGAACTTGGTTGTGCTGAGGCAAAGTCATAATCTCAATTACTATACCAGTGATTGGCACGTCAGCCCGGAAACTATGGAACAGAAGGACCTGTCTCCTGAAATTAATCGGACCCTTTACCCGGATATAGAACCCTACAATTCGGGTTTTCTAAAGGTTTCGGATATTCACACAGTTTATTATGAACAGTCCGGAAATCCAGACGGGCATGTGAGTTTTCTTCCTCTTGTTGTAGTTCATATGATTTTCCTTATTAATCCATGAAATTATGATGATTGAAGTAAAAATAAAAAATAATGATGATAAATAAATATTACCTTTTATTCTTGCAGGCAGTGATTTTTCTCCATGGAGGTCCAGGAGGTGGGACTTCACCTAGTAACCGGAAATTCTTCGATCCTAATTTCTATAGGATCATATTATTTGATCAGGTTTATAATTAAATTTCAATGTTGTTATTGTTAATAAAGTTTCGTCGTATTATTATTCACAGCATTTTTATGAGCTACTTTCAGCGAGGTGCTGGTAAAAGTACTCCTCATGCTTGCCTGGAGGAGAATACAACTTGGGACCTTATTGAGGACATTGAAAAACTTAGAGATCACCTAAAAGTTCCAGAATGGCTGGTAAAAATATTAAAAAAAAATAAAACAAAAATAGTCTTAATGATACTTTGGGTATAGCTACTTAATGTTCTTCCGGTTAACATGAATTTGCAGGTTTTCGGTGGTTCATGGGGAAGCACACTTGCTCTAGCATATAGTGAATCTCATCCTGACAAGGTTTGATTATTTCTCGATATATATATTTTATTTTTGAAGAGATCCTAGTTGGATATTTTAGTGAAAAAAAGTGATATCCGTATTTTGTGTTGATTCTGGATTATCATTTTAAGGTCACTGGCTTGGTATTGAGAGGCATTTTTCTGCTGCGTAAGAAAGAAATTGATTGGTTTTATGAGGGTGGGGCTGCTGCAATATTCCCTGATGGTATTTTTTTTTTCTCGTATTTTTTTTTTTTCCTGGATGAGTTTTTTTTAAATTTTTTATTTTTTTACTTCCTATTTTGGTAGCTTGGGAGCCATTTAGAGATCTTATTCCAGAAAATGAAAGAGGATGTTTTGTTGATGCTTACCACAAGAGGTTAAACTCCAATGACAAGGAAACACAAGTAAGACTAATGTACTCTTGTGTTTCATTTTTTTAATCCTTTTATTTATTTATTTTGACCGCTTGTTGCTTCTGAATGTCTTTCCATAAGACATAAGTTTTTTTAGTAAAGCATAATGATCATATTTCATTTGTTGAGGCACTTTAGGAAGTGGTGATAAGCTGGGCTTATTTTCTTTTGGGCCTAAATCATATAATAAAAAAAAAGGGGGCCCTTAGGACGATGCTTGTTGAGCCTCGGCCGACCCTCAAACCCATTTGGCTACTTGAGATGCTTTTAGTTGTGAAATTATCACTCGAAATCATGAAAAGTTCTACATGTATTTTTTATTTTTATTAGGAATCAACAGACCTATTTTGGGAATCTCAATGGCTTTAAATATTAAATATTTAGCTCTTTTAATTGTGTGAAAAAACCTTGGTGCATGTTTTTCTCATTTGAGTTTCCATTAGATTGCATTAAATTCTTTAGATTTCACATGTCCCATTTGTAAATAAGTGTGACCATGACTTGGTTCTACTTTATAGTTTATTTTGAAGTTGATGTATAGTATTTCTATATTCCGAATTAATTACCCAAAAATACCAAAAATTTCAATTTTTTGCAGTTATAGCTTGACATTTAAACACTTTTGGTTTTATACTCTAAATTTCAATTTCCTTTTGAAAATGATTTTTTTTCCAGCCAAAATGCTCCATGGCGTGCTGGAGTTTCTTCGGTTAATTTCCTAAGAATTTTTAACTGAGTACTCTATCTTTCAGCATTTTTTAAAAAATGGATTTGGTTAGGTCTCTAGTATAGTTCCCTATCCACGATTTGACAATTTATTTCGGGTCAAAATATGAAATTCTTAATGATGGTTATGGGTGGCTGTTCGACGATTAGGTCAAAAATAGATTCGTACCGCAGCTGTTGAACCATCTACTGTACACAGGTGTGGGCTTACAGGGTTAGGGCTCATAAACCCTTTCTTTCATTCATCAATAGGCCCTGGTCAGTCACTTTTCTGGCCCGGGATTGATCAGTAGAAGTCATAAAAAGAATGGCTTCCCATGATTTTTCTCACCCAAATTGCCTATCTGGCGGTAAAGATATGTGGAAGGCATTTTTGGAAAAAAACAAATCAAATAAAAGTGAGCATATAATTGCAAATGTTTAATGATTAAGCTAAAATTGTGAAAATGTGAAACTTTGGGAATTTATGTGTAATTAATTCTATTATTAGTATTAATAACAATTGCCCCCCGTCGTTCAATGTGACTATAGCTATAAGCTACTTTTAGGAGTTTAATTATCGCTTATTAACAGGGAAGATATGTTTCCATTGAAAGTTCAATTGTTCATCACAATTTGAATGTCATCTATTTACTTGATAGAAAGTCTAAGAAATAATGAGAACGTAACAATCTCTTTCTCGTTTAAGTTTTCTTTAATTTCATATGTTCCATAAGTAAATTTGTAAATTGTTCATATTTCAGATCTTCCATAAGTAAATTAGTGTGACCGTGTCTCTTATAGCTGATTTGAAGAGTTTAATGAAACTTATAAAATATTGCAACCGTTACAAAATCATTGAGATTCTCATGCTCACGTGCTTTATGTTTCAACAATTGTTTTGCGCTTCTATCCTTAAATCTTGAACATACCCTATTGGTTTGGTAGAAAGTTGTAGGAGCGAAAAGCATTAAAAAATCTTTATGTCAATTCATGCTCTTGTGTTTGGTAAATTATATCGAGGACCCTGGCCCATATGTATTTTTATCTGCTATATATATACGGATGTATATTTATCTTTTGTATAATGTATCTAGTGGTTTTAATTGATGTACTATATTTTGATGTTCATTTTTCAATTATGAAATGTATCTATTACTGATGTATATTTATCTTTTATGCAATGTATCAAGTTGTTTTAATTAATTTCCCTATATATTGAGAACGTCACAAAGTTTTCAAGAATCCTATGCTTGCGTGCTTTGTGCTTTTATCCTTAAATTCGGGATATACTCTATTGACTTGGTAGAAAGTTGTTGGGGTGAAAGCGTAAGAGAATCTTTTTGATAGCCCGCGCTCGCGTGCAGTCTGCATTAATCGCGCGTTTGACGCTTTTATCCTCAAAAGCTCTTTAAAAAAGAGGATAAACATTGTAAATATTTGAAACAGGTCATGCCCGTGCTTTTTACCATCTTTGAGACAGATGGCACTAGTGCATTTACTGTGCTGACTTTGCTTTACCTGGAAGGGTGTGAATTTTGGCTATTTAAACGAGACGTTTGCCTTGTAAATCTTCATCAGAAAACAATAATGTTAGCATATGTGTGCTACACATGCGATATAGAAAACCATTACCATTTCCATCCCACCATCACTGCCAACCCCCTTTAACAATCCCCACACCACCACCATTTGTGGAAACTAGCAGAATAAAGCAATGTTGAGATTTTACTTGCTTTTTGTGATGCTTGTTGGGGTGATGGTGGATAAAGTGGGGTTGGCGGTGACGTTGGGAATGGTAGTGGCGTTGGTTTTGAAGATTGGTAGTGTCGTAAGAGTGGTGGTTGTGTGTGTGTTTTATTTTTTTGGGTGGGGTTGGGTTTATGTTCTTCATTTCCCACTCTCTTCAATATGGTAGATTCAATCCAAGGTTATCTTTCTCAAACCTGATGAGATCTGAGCATATGTGGTTTATGGCAAAAACTTGTGTCAGACCATCTGACAGAAAGTGTTTCATGAGAGGGATTCCAATTTTTTTTTTTTTGTTTTGTAGTTCTTTTAACTTTTTCTAGCCTTTTTTTTTTTTTTTTGAAGGTTTTCTTCACTTTAGCCTTTTTTTTAGGAGGTGTTTCTTATTATTATTATTATTTTTTTTTAGAGTTTTCTATTTTGTTTTTATGTTTGTTTGAGGATTTTGGGAGTTTATAAGCCCCTGAGATTTGGATTTGAAAAAGTATTTTGAATAGTAAAATTCTTTTTTTGTTAAGAGTTTTATAAGAAGGTTTTGTTACTGTCCCAAGTCAAGTCTAATCATGTCTATTTGTTTTTATAATCAAAACTTCAAATCATCTTAACTTTATCGTTTCTTATCTATTTTAGGTGAATAATATACCAAATTAATCCTCTCTCCGAGATCTACAATTTGACACCCAAATTGTATATATAAAAATGAAAGTAAATATTTGATAAGTTAATTGAGAAAAAAGGAATATCATATTTTTTCAAAATTTAAATTGAATAAGTTAGTATGTAAGGTTTAGGATTTGGATTTTAAAGGTATGTGATTGGAACTTAGATCTGGACCTTCTAATTATCTGGGATTCTTTAGCCCTCAGACAGGAGAGTGCTCCTTGATCTTCCCTACTTCTGAGTGAGCAATGTTCACTTGTTCCAAGTCTAAAATTATAGAGAAATCTAGTAGAATCTGAAGGTGAAAAGAAAGGAGATTTATTTGAAATTGCAAGTTTGTGTGCAAATGAACTGACCCTTGCAATTTTATGGTGAACTAATGTCAACCATCCTTTTATTTTCTCTACGTGTTTGTATTTAGTCGTGCGCGCTAAAGTTTGAATAGCAATGTAAACGACCTGCTATTTTTCATCACGAACCAAACTGAGATATCTGAAGTGTTCACATCATCAAATGCCAATGTTGTATTGTTGAAAACATCTTTTTTATTTTTATTTTTGTTTTTGTTTTTGTTTTTCTTTTTTTTGCATCTATTTTTTTCATTTGATATTTTTGAATGATTTAGTATGCAGCTGCTAGGGCATGGACGACATGGGAATTGATGACAGCTCATCTTCTGCCAAATGAAGGACACGTAAAACGAGGAGCTGATGATGAGTTTTGCTTGGTGAGTACAGTGGCACCTAGTCACCATGTTTTCTAATGTTTATCTGGAAAAAAGTCTAGAATTCAAGTTAACTCTATTTGTTTAGAAACTATTCTGTACAAAAGAAACTTTTTTGTTGATTAAAAAGAAAAGGAAACTTAATGGCCCAAATAACTAGAACTTTTTTAATTTCCATTGTTGATTTTGATCCTTTTTATTGAATCAAGAAGTAATTTCAGCGTTGGACGTTTTAATTTTTAACACATTCCGTTTTGGTAGGCTATGCAGCAGGAGAAAAGTAAATAATTATTTCAAGTTTATTGCAACAATTTGAAACTAATGGTTTTTTTCTTGGTTTCTCGATATAATTTTGTGAGAAAATGTAATTGGGATTGTCCATGGAATGATTTTTTTTTTCCTTTTAATGGCTTGTCCAGGCTTTTGCAAGGATCGAGAACCACTACTTTGTCAACAGAGGATTTTTGCCTTCAGAATCGTACCTGTTGGATAATATCGAGAAAATTAGGCACATCAAAACTGTAATCGTGCAGGTTTGTTTACTGAACTCGTTGTCCGTTCTTAGTTTCGTTTCATTCCTGCTCAGCAAAATGTGCACAAATATTTTTGGCGTCATATTTGGATCCTTAGAGCCTTTATTTATCTCCAGAAATATAAACCTAGCCTAACATTTGGTTAAGAGTACAACTAATTTTTCTTTTCCATGTGTACCCATGTTTAATAATTTTTGGATCACATTACTCCATTTACCTTGACTAACTTTTACGGAAACGGAGTAAAACAATAAATAAACAATTAATTAGGCATAGGGGGCATAAATGGAAAATACAACATTTTAATGATTTTTATTCAGCATTCTCCTAACCTGTGTAAAGTAACTATAGGCCTATCTTGATGGTATGTATAATGTCCCCATGAGAAGATATCATTTTCTTTAATTTCTCGTGCAGGGAAGATATGATGCGTGCTGTCCGATGATGTCAGCATGGGATCTCCATAAGGCTTGGCCGGAGGCTGATTTCAGAGTAAGAAATTTTGAACATTTTGCACTTATTTATCACGAGTTGACATATGTTGAACTGTTGGAGGGTGCAGGTGGTAAAGTGTAACGAACCATATAGTTTAGAGGGTTAAATATTTATTTTCAAAGTTTGGAGGGTAGAGTGAAATTAACCCAAAATTAAATTTCATCATTGTTCTTGAATATTAACATGGTCAAATATTTTGTTTTCATAGGTGGTTCCAGATGCAGGGCATTCTGCTAATGAACCAGGAATATCAGAAGAACTTGTTGCTGCAACTAATAAGTTGAAGTCTATTTTCTAGGAAAGAGCGCGCTGAATGAGTCGGCGAGTAACATCCTGGATTGCTACGATTTTCGGTTAAAGAGTTTTTTTTTTTTTTTTGTAGTTTTTTTTTTGGGATTTTAGCATATGATGGTGCTCGTAATGCCAGCAACTCGTCTGAGAGAGGGTTTTTCTCTGTGCTCTTTTGGTAAATTGCTATTATTAAACAGTTTCTTTTAATGGGCTTTTTCTATGCTTTGAGTTTTTGATATTAGAAACAAAAGCTATCTGAATCCAGACCATTAACCGTAATAACCGATTCATCTACAATATGTTGACCGCAACTGAAATTATGCATAAAACAGAACGTTACCTGAATTGTTGTTTTCTTAGACTTCCATAATTTTAGTCCATGACAAAGGCAACTTTTTGTTTCCCTTTCCAAACTATAGTGATAATTTCATACGAAACAATAAGAACCTTTGAAGTCCCTGGCATTACGCACCAATGATAAATAATAATGTTTAAAAAAAAAAAAAACAATTTAGTGATGCCAAACACCGGATCAAACCGGCGCCTGGTTACAATTTGAATCTTTGTATTACACTTTGATATGACATACTACTAAAAGAATACACCAATACACTATCTTGATAAATATTGTTACACTTCACAAACAAAAAACTCTGAATCACAGACATGGGGAGGTTAGAAAAGACAAAACTTGACAAAAAAAATGGCTAAAGAAACACAAATACAAATTCAATAAACAATTGAACAGGATGACACACATATCATCATCCAAACTTAGAACTACTCGAAAGTCGTCCTATTTCAGTTTCTTAGGGCAAGTCCTTGTTGGTACATGTGGTGTTGCAACTGTAATTGGTCGTCTCCCATGTAATGACGACCAAGCTGCAGCATCATCTCCTGGAGGAGCATTATTTGCCTTCCTGACCTTTAGTTCTAAAACTTCTGGAGAATTTTCGTGTATAACCTCAAGTTTTTGCCCAGGAATTAGGAAAGGTGTCAGTTCCTTCTTCGTCGAAACAAGCCTGTTAAAAATGTTTAAGTAAAACCCGATGTTATATCCTGAGAAGAATTTTTTTACTTTTCAAGTTATTTTCTTTCTCTTACCCTCGAGGCCTAATACAACGTTTCTGAAGAGGGGAACTGGTTTTCCTAAACTTCTCCAATCTTTGCATTGCATTTCCATCGCGGTGTTTTTTACTCTCCGGCCCTTTTGGAATCGGTGGACCCTGCCAACAGAAAGTTAAAATTTTTAGTGATGATTTTTATTCTTAGTAAACAAAAGAAAGAAGAAAAAAAGAAGAAGAAGCTCACTTGAATATTATTATTATTATTATCATTCCCTTGTTTCTTCATCTGCGATTTCCCACTTAATAGTAATGTGCTGCTCAAAGTCACACTTTGTGTTTGAGGAGCTACGTGTTCGGGCCGTCTCTCCAGTTTAGTTTCCTTAAGAATCCCTCTCTCCTGAAAATAATTACAATGTTGTTAGATTTCTCAAAGCTGTTTCACCAACAAACCAAAATGTTATACCGATACGCTGCTTACATCAGTTCTTAGCCTAAACGGTTTAGGATTTGTAGCCTTTGGTTTCTTGAGCTTCACCACTGTGCTGCTACAGGAAATAAGACTCTCTTTCAAATTCCTATCCTGTGCTTGAGTAACCTATATGCCCATCAATAGCAAATTGCAATAAGAACCCAAGTGTGATAAAAATAAACAAATAAATAAATAAACTCAATCAATGAACCTTTTTTCTAACTTGACCACTTTGGTCATTCATGGCAAGGACCTTTCTTCCATTTTGCTTCGGGTTTTCGTTGTGCATCCTGCAAAACAACATAGCACATTTGTTCAAGAAAATATGTAAATTTGGAAGAAAAAAACACGCAAAGCGTGCTATCAAACCTGTTCTCATCAGTGGCTGCAGCATTTTCTTTGTCGTTATCACCATCCAAAAATTCATTCTCATCTCTTTCCCCTTCAGACGAATTATTCACATTTGCATTCCCATCAGTGTCTGCAGCATTTTCTTTGTCATTATCAGCATCCAAAAATTCATTCTCATCTCTTTCCCGTTCAGACAAATTATTCACATTTGCATTCCCATCACCACTCACTTCTTGCTCCAAACACTTTTCTTCATGAGTAGATTTTTGCAGTTCAAACTCTTGTTGTTTAATTTCTTGATTTTCTTCGTTCTTCGAGGCCTTTTGTTGTGATAACTTCCCATTGATCTTACATTTAATAGACTTTCCAGATTTAGAAAGTGTTTCCTCGGGCACCCTGCGACAGCGTAGATCCCTACTTGAGCAACTCTTACTCAAACTCTTAGATGGTTTTTTGCTCGTAATTTCAAGTTTATGCATTCCTTGGCACAATTTCGAGACCGGCGTGCGCAATTCGACAGATGTCTTCACCTTGACGGTTTTCTTCTTTGGCGAGTGAAAAACGAGAGCCTTTGCAACCATTCGGCTTTTTGGCACTTCAGTGTTAATAGCCTTTGGATTTTGAACGCTTAGAAATGAATTTTCATTCTGTGTGCAATTTTTGTTCCTTGGAGTTGTAAGATACTTGGCAGCAATGGGCTTTGATTTTGTAACCGGTGTAGGCCGAGGTTTCGGAATGGGCCTAACGACTTTTTCTTCGTCATCGACTGTTTTCTTAGAAAACGAGGAGATAAGATCCATTTTTGATAACCTTGGCTTTGAGGGCTTTGGAGGAGCTGAAAGTGGGCATTTTCTGGAGGTCATAATAAGTTAATCAGCATAAAGTCATTACTGTTCACTAAATGAAAAAAAAAAAAAAAAACCCAAAAACTATCACAAGCCATCTCCTTCGTAAGTTTATTTACCTTGAAGCGTTTCTGTCAAGTATTTTTCGAGGCCTTACATTGGGGCTCCTAGCTGCCATTACCTATGGTCAGGTTTTAGCAGAAGCAGAGAAACATTTCAGTGTCTTCCTTTTTTTTTTTTTTAAATTTTTTTTAATTATTATTATTATTGTTATTGGAAATTAGTTATTTTATTTCACTGAAAAGTACTAACCCGGAGAACAAACTTCTTGTAGATTGCTTCAGAATCCATTTCCTCCTCATGCTTTTGGTCACATCCTGAAACACAGTAAACACTCTTGTTCTTAAAGGTTTGTGTTATTGAGAATTTTGGGGAAAAAAAATGTTCTTTGAAGGATTTCGTACAAAGGGATGAACTTTAATACAGATCTGAAAATTTTGAATCTTACTTGGCATCTATAATAATAATAAATAAATAACCTTTTAACAGAAGAAACTCAATTTTCATATATCACTATGGTTAACATACAAGTGGCAGAGCATGGTCAAAATAAAATAATATAAAAAACTGTCAACTCCAGCTACAATACAAAGATCAGCATGAGCGAATCGAAAAGGTGATAAAGAGAGATGTATAAAAAAAAGGGCAGAAAATTAACACTAACCAACACGGTGGCAAAACCAATAACGATCGTCAGGGCAAAAATGATCAGGCACTGTGAAATCGACGAACTTAGGGGCCTCAATTTCTTCATAAAACTCTTCATCTCCTTCGAAAGCTTCCGCATCCGAGAAGAACGAATCTCGATTCTCCGACGAAGAAATTGGCAGAATTTTACTCGAGTTTTCCTGATTTTCCGCCATTGTTGCGTATTTTTTATCCTTTTGAAACAAGTAACAGCTGTGATTTAATGTTATTTATTTCTTGCTAAGTAATTGAAGAGAAGAAGAAAAACTGGAATTCGGAGAAGATGAAGGAGCGTTGGGGAGTTCGTTGAAGAGGAATTGATACTGTGATTTTAAACTTTGGGGCAGTATGAAAATAGCCGTTGGGGTCAATCCTACGTGGAAGGATTTATGGTGTTTAGATCCCAAAACTGAAGGGTAATTTAGGCATGTGACGCTACTATTCGTAGGATTTGGGCCTCCATTTAGTGGTCCGAGTTTTGGACCAAGCCCAATCCACACTTGAACTAAGGTAGGCAATTATAATATAACTAGTGTTTAACCCGTGCGATGCACGAAGCGAATTAAAATGGATGGTGCACTTCATTCAATGTAAGTATAATATTATTAATTTATTAATTTAATATAATGATTTAAAATACTCAAGTTACGATTATTGATCAATATAAGCAAATTTAAATCAAACGGCGCAGATATACACACCTTACTAAAAAATGTTATCACAAAACTATCAATATTACTCTTAAACTCTACACCCCCAAATACTTCATCTCTTTCAACTCTCCACCACCATTCCAGCCGTCGTTCATCACTGCTGCCATCGGCTATTAAAGAATATAAAAATCATTCGTACAGAAATACGCTGTCGTTGCTGCTATGGCAGCCGTGCCATTTAAGAAAGATAAAAGAAAAAAAAAACACTTTGAAAAAATATCATTTCGAATCAGATTTTAGAATACAAAATATATCAAAAAATCGATTCGAATAAAAAACACATGTTTAAAGGATTGATATGAAAGGGTTGTTCAATTTTTTTTCGAACAACGTTGTATTGTTCGAACACATGAGTTCTATTCGAAAAACCACAGACGAACACCCCTATTTTGCATCTATTTCTTACCCTATACTTCCCAGATCCGTCACTTGCATTTCACCGCCCGGCGACGGTGTGATGGGCTTAATGACAAAGTTGGAGTGGTGGTGAAGGTTGAAGAAAATGATGTATTTGAGTGCTTGTGTGTGTGTGTGCGCGGGTGGAGGAGGTAATTTTGGCATTTTTGTTAATTTTTTTTAGAGAAAATTCCCATATACTACCACAACATAAGTATTATCTACCATATAGTCCATTAATTCTTTTTATTCCCATATAAACTAAATACTTTCCATTTAATCAAAAATTACATTTAAAATATCAAATTTACCCTTACACCTTAAAATCCTAATCCATACCAGGAAATACTAACTTTTTGTAACCAACGCTTAGCAGTTTTCATATGCTCTTTTTGTTTTGATCTTGTCAATATCCTGGAACAAATTCCAAACAAATAAAATGTTAGTAAATCAATAAATGTCATCAATCTTATTTCATAGACAAGGGACCCCTTTTTTGAATTCGAAACAATCAGATTGTATTTATAATCAAAATTATTTCTTCACTAATTGTTTAAACATAGCTAATCAGAATTATACAACTAAACATATTGTGCGAGTAATTACATATTACCTCGAATAAATGAGAAATTATATAATATTGTGCGAGACGTGATCAAAATAACTACAAAATTGGTATATAATTTCTCAATGTAGTATATAATTTCTCGATGTAGTATATAATTTCTAACTGTAGTATGATTTCTTTTGATGTAGTATAGATTATGATTATCCTAAATTGGTGAGTAGTATGAAATTAATTTCTCAATGTAGTATATAATTTCTCGATGTAGTTTATAATTTCTAAATGTAGTATAATTTTTTTTTTATGTAATATAGAATTATGATTGTTCAAGATTGGTAAGTAGTATGAAATTAATTTCTCAATATAATAAATGTAGTATATAATTTCTAAATGTAGTATGCATTTTTTTATGCAGTATAGAATTATAATTGTCCAAGATTGGTGGTTAGTGTGAAATTAATACACAATAGTATGAATTTTGGATGGATTAAACTTGAAAGAAAAATTGAATTTATTATTTTGAATTAAGTGGTAAGTTAAAGATTTCAATTAACTATTTGGAAAGAAATATTTTCACTAATTTGAAAACATGGGTAGTATGGAATTCGACCATGAGTAGTATAAAATTAATATGAATTTTATATGAAAAAACTGGAAGAAAGAAAAAGAAGATTAAAAAATAAAACAAAATTGGGTAGTAAGGGTAAACTTGTACACTTATGTCTTAAGTTTGACTAAATGAGACATTAAATGAGTAAATGGGAAATTAATAATATTTTCAATGGATTGTTTAGGAAATAATGTTTTCCTTTTGGACTACATGGGAATTGTCTCTTGTTTTTATTGGGGTGAGTATATCTGCGCCCTAAAACAAATCAAATGTAAATAACTCCATATTTATATATTATGAAATAACTTTTTACAGACTACATTATAAGTCTAATTATAGTTTAACTTGTTATCATCATATACTAATAGTTTCAAGCTCTCCCTTTAGTTAGTCACCAAACAATCATATTACTCACGTTATTACAAATCACTGCGTGCATCTCCTTGTTTAGTATTTGTATTCAAAGACAAAGAGAA
>BMAC01000170.1:1779060-1795552 GCA_014905375.1 Phtheirospermum japonicum
AAATTATCTCCTAAATTTAGAAACTAAAAAATATATAAATATTATAAAAATATATAAAATACTACAAAAATGAACAAAGAAATACCAAATAAATGAGGCATGGTATTACAAATTTAATTAAGGGTCTTTGTATTCTATTTTATTATAAATAATATATTTGAAATCAGCCCGTTAATTGAGTCGGGATAGCCACCGAGTAATCGAGTTAAACAGCAAGTCATCGAGTCAGTTGGTGAACCCGATAAATAAATTATATATATATATACACACACACATATATATACACACACAAATTATACGAAAGTAATTATAAAACCAAGAGTAATCATTTATGTGTGAATTTTTAACGTTGATTACATAAAGTCATAGTAATTAGTCACAAACTATTAATATACAAATAATCATAAATAATTGTTTAGTTACGAATTTTAAAATAATGTATTGAATTCATTATATTATGCGATTATATAATCAATTTTTCTTATTCTGCCCATGTATAATTTTGATTTGAGATTTTAATCAAATTGTATAAAGTTATTTACCTTTCACTTATATTCATAATATATTTTTAAATTTTCTAGGAAAATGGAAAAAAAAGAAGAAGAAAGGATATGATTCTATTAGGTTTGTCCTCGTATCATTTATTTTGGTCAAAAAATAAAGTTACCTTTCTTATAAGATCTTTTATTTTCTTTAACAAACTCATTAAATAATTATTTTAAATCAAATTATAAATTTCTTTATTTATTATTCATATTTTTTCAATTTTTTATATTATTTTATATTTTATGTAATTTATGATTTTTTATTTAAACTTAGTTAATAATTTTTTATACTTCCATTTTTTGTATTTGTAAATTAATATTTGAAATTTAATTATAAGTTCAAATATCATTTATATTTATATTTTGATTTTACTTTTTAAGATTTTGTAGATTTATAAACTAAATATTTAGATTTATTTATACATTATACATTTTACTTTTATATTTTATTTTTCAGATTTCTTATATATATATATAATATTTTTGTAATTGTTATTATTATTTACTAATTTTATTTTATATTTTTCTCGATTCTCTTTTTTATTAATTAATTTATTTAATAACTTTATAGAGTCTAATTATGAAGATTTTAAGTTAATTTAACTTATTTCATGATTTTTGTCTTTAATTTTATTTGATTATTGAATTTTCAGTTTTATTTTGTATTTATTAAATAATATTTATAATTTAATTATAAGTTCTTATATTTTTATCTATATGATTTTATTAATATTTTTAATATTATTTTAAAATATTTTAAAATATTTATGTTTTATTTTTGCTTTTTTAGATTTTTCAAAATTTATTAACTAATTATTTATTATATATTTATTTTAATTTTTTTATATTTTATTCAAAAAAATTCATATTATTTTTATTTTTCTCAAACTTTATATATAATTATACATAATTCTTCTATATATTTAATATTTCTTTACATAAATCATAATCTTCAAAAAAGTATTACATAAATAATTATATAAATAATAAATATAATTACTATAAATAGTAAGTAAAATGAGCGGGAAAATTTTAGAAAACATATTTGGAAACGCTGGGCTTTATATATATATATAGATAATAATAGCGATTAACCACACCCGTATCTTTGCTACTCTTAAAAACTTTAGTTACAAAAAATGTCATTGAAGATAATGTCCTATATGTCAGTCATATTGTGTCCTCCTTAATTGCTACGTATAACTAACAATTTATTAATTACTTATACACCATAAAAAAACAAACATATAATTTATATATTTTTATCCATTCTTGGAGTACTTTAACTATTCGAACAATTTTTCAACCTCACTTCCTTCTTTTTATCAAATTCTAAATCTCCAATATAGCAAATAATTAGTAATTGATAATCAAAAAATATGAAAAACAAACCAATGTAAGTATTTATTCCTTTCTGTCTGATTAATTTTTTTATTTCTGCATCCCCATATTAAATTTGGTTCATATTTTAAAAATTCTATTTGTGACCTGATCGGCCCTGGTCGGTGAAATTCCAGATAATTCCAATCACTAGTAGCTGAACAATACACAATATTGGATATACGTGTATTGATATCTCTTTATATTACCTATTCGTAACAAAAATCGAACACTGGACGAGCCACCATAACCAAAGAAGAATAATACGACCATAATTCTAAACAATAAAGTCGTACCATAATCTGAAATAACAAAGTACGACACATGAACGGAACAACAAAGTACAAATATGGTCTAAAAACACATACCAAATATAAACCACTACAAAAAAAAAAAAAAGGTTTTTACCGAGGGGAAAATTGCTCGATAATAAGCCAAAAGCCATCGGTAATCAATTTATTGGGGAGAAAATCGAGGGGAAATTCCCCTCGGTAAATATTTGCGAGGTGAACGTTGCCCTCGGTAAATTTTCCCGAGGGAATTATCGAAAGTTTCTTTCTTCGGTAAATTCCCTTTGGCCTGAATATACATGCCCTCAAAAATATCGAGGGGAAACATACCCTCGGAAAAATCGAGGGGTAATATCCCCTCGATTTTTATATTAAAAAATTATATCTTTTTAAAAAAAGAAAAAATCGACGACATTTTGGCCGTCGGTGTTTCTGAGGGGGTTGCCGTCGATTTTTTCGAGGGGAATATTTCCCTTGATTTTTTCCCTTTTTATTTTTTATTTTTAATTATTAAATTTAATTCCTGCTTATTTATTAAAATACAAAAATCATTAATAAACAGACAAATAAATAAACTAATTATTATATAAATATCTGAAAATTTACAATTATTAAATTTGTTGAACAAAAGGGTTTAGTGAAAAAGTTTATAAAAACTAATTGTCATATCGCTGCTCCATCGCCTCCTGATCTCGTCTCGTGGCCTCCAACTCCTCCCTCTGGGCCTGGAGCTGCGCCTCGAGCTCTCTCAAGTGGGTCCTATCATGCTGGGAGGAGGAGGAGGAAGAAGAAGAGCTGCCTCGGAAACCCTTCGCAGCAGCCACCAACTTCTCGAACAAGCCAGTGTCGTAATGCTGACCCTTACCCGACCCGACGACCTCGAGAAAAACAAGGTTAGGGTCAACCATGTTTTTCGGATCCTGTGAAGAAGCACGCGCGTAATCCAGACGTTGCGCGTAATCCTCTTGAAATACAAATCGTTAGTAAATTTTACATTAAAATCAAAGAACAAGTTAAAAATAAGAAGAGACTCACATTAGTATTACTTGATCTCGCATCGATCCACGTGTCATCGTCCTTCTTGTGCGTATGTACAAAAACCTGGTGCGTAGTGGCCGGCGCACCCGTCTCCCGCTCCTGTATCAAAATAAAATTATCAAATAATTAATATAATAAATAAATAAATAATATGTAATATTCTGAAATTACTTACGATATCATAGGAATAATCGATCGTAGATCTACACCTCCCCTATGCTTCGACATCCCAGTACCCAGACCAGCAACCTCGCTCCTCATGTTCTTGCTGCGCTGCTCGGACCTCCTCCTGTTCTCGGGCTTATCCCACTCAACAGCTTAAACCCTAGTTGAAATGAAAGATATATAAATTATAAATTATAAAAGTTTTATTTAATAAGAAAACGTAACAGAATCATTTACCTCCAAACCCCCTCGTCAACGCATGCCGGTGGATGACCACCTTGAGTATCACGATACTACTTATACTCGTTCAGCCGCTTCCCATACTTATCCTGTATCGTATGGAGAAATGCTGTTTGTATCTTCCGTATAGTATACAGGTTCGTGTTCCAATAACAAATCTTCTAAAAAATAAAATAATAATTACAATTTAATTGATACATGATTCTCAAGTTACAATAAAGATTAATAAATTTGGACATGAATTAAGAATTACCTTAAACATGTCCCACCAAAAATGACGAGTCTCCTGAGGGTTTGTTTTAAACTGCCACCCGACGGGATGAAGCTCATTCTCCATGATCTCCCGAAATATGTTGGCCAGCCTGACGTCCCTGCTATGTAGCATGTAATTGTATTTGTGGTTACAAATATAATTTAATAACAACGATGGTTAAAATTTTTAAACTATTAATTTACTTAATTTTTCCTGGCGATAAAAATAATGTATCGCCTCTGTGGTGGGCCGATATCCTATCGGGATGTACCCGCATCGAACGATGTCGGTGTCAATGTCGGTGTCGGTTGTATTCATGGTCGGCGCTGAATGATCAGTACCAATGCTCACGTATATCATCATCGAAATCAGCTAAATGATTAGTCAACCCCATATCTGATCGACCTAGACTGCTGAAACCACGACCTCTCGGCATCTGATAAAATTATCAGATAATACGAGCATTTTACAACTTGGGATTTGCGATCCCAGGTAAGCTAGTATATATTATATATCAACTATTTTAATAAAATCCAAACATAAAATAAATTAGTTAAGACATTTTAAAATCACCATCATTTTTTAAAATAGTTTTGAAAATCGTTATTGGAGGGACGAAACCTCCCCAGCGGCGCCGTACACCACGTCCTCACTGACGTCTTCCCAACCAATCATAACATAAATCAATCACAATTAAACCATAACAACAAAACATAATGTTAATTAACACAACTGATCACCACGGCATGATTCGAACTTTCCGCACCTACTTTTTAAATAATAAGTTTGTCAAGCTTAAAAGTTCGCTCGCAAGAGTACGAGTTCGCTTGTAGATTGGCAAGTTGAGCTGAGTCGAATCTCTCGAGGAAAACTAATCGGAGGCTCTTTTTGTACTCGTTTTCACGAATAAGAAAATTAACCTAAGTTAAGCAAGGGATATTGTAACTTACTAATTAATGAAGGAGAGTAACATCGTTCAAATGCGAAATTAAACTAAGAACTATTAAGTAGTTAACATAATGTTTATGAAAACTAAGAAATTATCTAAAGTCTACTAAATCTAGAGTTTGAATTGATAGGAGAAGAAGAAAAGTGGAGAAAATAAAGAACACTCTTGGGGTTGTCAATCCCAAGAGGTTTGAGAGAAGGAAGAAATCCCAGTTGGGCGTGTCTGGCGTGTCCTCTGTGCTGTTGCTTTTAAAGGCACGGACGTGGGCTTTTTCGTTTTATGGGTCGAGGGCTTTAAAATCCCGAATTTGTGCTGACACTGGTTAACCCAGTGTCAGCGGTAACACATCAAATCGAGGCCCAATCTCGTTAAAACTCCACTCGCAGTCCCACACTCGTCCATCTTAAGACCGAAACACTTCGAAATCCCTGAAATAAACATAAAATATGGTAAAATAAGCCAGAGATAAATACATATGAAAATATGCGCAATCTATCCAACCTATACAAAATTAATCACAAATCTAACTAAAATACCACCTAAACATGTATAGAAATCAAGGCAAATGCATGCTAACCACGGCATTTAAAAGCCACCATCGCATGCACTTTAAATGATAATTGCATAATTGAACCCTCAATGAACACTAACGAACCCTAATTGCATAGTCGAACCCTAATTGAACTAATGAACTCTAATTATATAATTATTCATAAATTCAACCCTAATTATATAATTATTCCTAAATTAAATCCTAATTATAATATTATTCCAAAATTAAACTCTAATTATATAATAACCTCCAAATTAAACCCTAAGTATACAATAACCCCAGAATTAAACCCGAATTACAAATTAAATCTTAATTATAAACTAAAACTTATAAAAATCTCTAATTTCATAATTAATACATAAACCCTAAATTATAATCTAATTATAAAACAAACCCTAAATTAAATTCAAATTACAAATTAAAACTTATATAAATCTCTAATTGCATAATTAATACATCAACCCTATATTGTAATCTAATTATACAATAAATCCTAAATTAAACCATAATTATAAATTATACTCTAAATTAAACTCTAAGTACAAATTAAACTCTAAGTTAATCCTAATTACAAATTAAATACTAAATTAAATCTTAATTACAAATTAAACCCCTGATTAAACTCTATTTATATAACAAAATAATTAAAGCATAATTCAAAAATTTAAAAAAAAAAATCACAATTATATAAAATAAAGAAAAAAATCAATACCACTTTGGAGGTTGGTGGCTGGAACGGCGGCTTGAGGCGACGGCTGGAGCGTGAAAGAGTGAAAGCAGCGGGGACGCCCGCTGTTATTTTACGTTCGAGACTGAGGACAAAATGCCCTTCAAAAATACCTTCGGAAATTTCCGAGGGCAAATAGTTCCCCTTGGTTTCTCCGAGGGGAAATTGTCCCCTTCGTTTTCTTAAATTAAAAAAATCAAGAAAAATAGAAAATACGTATTTACCGATCAATACTCGATTCTCGTGGTTCTATGACATCGAGACGCACTCCGTGCCACCTTCATAAATTCACGTCGCTTCGTTGCTTTGCATTTTCAACCTAACAAGTTGATCGATCGATCGTATCTTGGTCGAATTACACGACACGAGTAAATACGCACATGCTCGATGATATTTTTTTAATCGAAACCGGGTCAAAACCACTTCCACGTGCCTAAAATGATAGGATTTATTTTATGTTTACGATTTTTCTATTTTTTTTCGATTTTCTTACTTAAACAAAACCGAGGGGATTAAATTCCCCTCGGTAATTTTCCGAGGGCAAATATTTCCCCTCGGTTTCCGAGGGGAAATTGTTCCCCTTGATATTTTAGATTAAAAAAAATAAAAATAAAATCGAACAAAATAAAAAATGCGTATTTACCGATCAACACCCAATTCTCGTGGTTCTATGACATCGAGACGCACCCCGTGCCACCTTCACAAAATTACGAAGCTTCTTCGATTCGCATTTCCAACCGAGCAAGTGTATCGATCGATCGTATCTTGATTGTTGATCGAATTACACGACACATGTAAATACGCACATGCTCGGTGATATTCTTCTAGCGAGACCGGGTCAAAACCACCCCCCGTGCATAAAATGATAGAATTTGTTTTATTTTTACGCCTTTTCTATTTTTCATCGATTTTTTTTCGAAATCTTATTTAAAATTAAAAAAACTGAGAAAAATAGAAAACGCGTATTTACCAATCAATACTCGATTCTCGTGGTTCTATGACATCAAGATGCACTTTGTGCCACCTTCACAAAATCACGACACTTCGTTACTTTGCGTTTCCAACCTAACAAGTTGATCGATCGATTGTATCTTAGTCGAATTATACGACACATGTAAATACCAATATGCTCGGTGATATTTTTCAATCGACACTGGGACAAAACCACCCCCACGTGCCTAAAATGATAGAATTTTTTCTTATTTTTACGATTTTTCTATTTTATTTTATTTAAACAAAATCGAAGGGATTAAATTCCCCTTGGGATTTTCGAGGGGAATCTATTTCCCCTCGGGGTTTTTAAACTAAAACAAATCGGAAAAAATTCCAAAAAAAAAACGCGTATTTACCGATCAACACCCGATTCTCTTGGCTCTATGACATCGAGACGCACCCCGTGCCACCTTCACAAAATCACGATGCTTCTTCGCTTCGCGTTTTCAATTGAACAAGTTGATTGATTGATCGTATCTTGGTTGTTGGTCGAATTACAGGACACGTGTAAGTGCGCACATGCTCGGTGATATTTTTCCAGCGAGAGCGGGTCAAAATCGCCCCCCTTGCGTAAGAAAATACCCAGTTCTCATGGTTCTAAGAAGCATGCTTCCTATATTCACAAGAAAGTGTACCATTTTTTTTCTTTACTTGCAAGCTGTTGGAAGATTCTCTAATTCAAGATTCTTTGTCTGCTTTATTTCAAAAAAAGAAAAAAAGATTATTATCTTTCACCTATACACTGCTCATTTCGATCCTAGTTAATTAACTAAGAAATGATGACTGGTAGTTTGGGAATATACAAGCATGCCTCCTTCTTCAAAGTCTTACTTTTTAATTTTCCCAAACTGGTAACTAAGCTTTCTCTATTTAAGCCATGCGATGACCGTATAACAGGAAAAATGAAAAAAGCATTAGAAATCACATTCAACTTATAATCATTTGTAGGGTTAAGTTGGTTTATCATTTAAAATTAATAAACAAACTCTATTATTTAATATATATATTAAAAATAAATAAAAGTAATTTTAATAGGTAGATAGCTTGCAATTGTCTAAAATGATAGGATTTGATTTGTTTTTACGATATTATTATTATTATTATTATTATTTAATTTTCAAGCAAACCAAGGGGATAATTTCACCTGGAAATTTACCGAAGGAAATAAATCCCTTCGGTAATTTCTGAGGGGAAATTATTCCCCTCGGTAATTTTTGAGGTATATATGTCCCTTCGGTATTTTCGAGGGGTACATTCCCTCAGCGATGATACCCTCGAAAAGCATTCGGTATCGCCTTTGCTAATTATGGAGACAAACATTGGCACCATATTTTTGAGAGAATTATCGAAGGGAGTAGAACTGAAGGTAAAACCCCTCGGTAAAAAGTATCGTCGGTAAGGCCCTCGAAGTTTTCGAGGGCAATATTTCTCTAAGTGTTCCCCTCGGTAAAATACTGTTTTTTTTAATAAAACAAATTTACACATAAAGTGACACGATCATCAGTGACATGCTCGCCCACAACCTTGAGATTATCCCCGAAAAGTAGACGATGTTGCATGTGTAAATTGTCGCTCTTCGTGTGCTCATCCTTGATTTTCTCATCTTGACGACATCGTGAGTCTTCTCATATACACTGAGATTTCAATAAGAAAATGGCTAGCATAGAATAAAAAAAAATATAGTTATTAGACTCTGTTCAACACAAATTGGCTGAAACTTGTACATAGTATATGTCATATAAGGCTGGAATCGTTGCAATATTCGGCACAAATCTGCTTGAATTGTCCATAAGTTTCGACCAATTACAGTTCTTGATGGTCGTCCAACTCGAACTACCATGTGGGACTAACCTCGTCATGATGAAAAAACACGCGTTGACAGATCAGGTAAAAAAAGGCGAAATAAGCCCTAGCGATGACATGTGGGTAAAATAACGAGTAGGGTCCCAGGCACCCTCAGAAAATGACATGATGAGCTCGTTGAGAGAGCAGCTGAGCACAAAGGGGACCTCTAAAATGGTTGGCGGATAAGGATCCTGATACAGTACGATGACGCACCAATCTCGGTGACTGGCGCGCTGAAAGAGAAGAATAATCCATAACAAGAGTCAAGCTAGTAGGTCGCCCTTAATTTCAAAAAATTAATACAAATTTTTCTCGCTTTTTCCTCCAGAGTTTTGTATTAATATTGTTTTACTCCTTTGTTTTTGTTTTGTTTGTGATTTATTGCTGATTAACTTTCTAACATCAATAATAGCCTAAATAGTTGATCGTGCTAAGACGAGTGAGTGTATGAATTTTGGTCATACGGGCAGAATCACCTTCGAACCCTAAACCAACAAAATTCAAAATTCGACACCTCAACCTTCATTTTCCATATTATTAACAATATAAATTCAACCGATAATTATATTTAGGTATTTAAGCAATATAATTTATTATTTGTCGCACAAGACTTCAAACTAAACACAAAGAATTGAATTGCAAATAGGCCCCAAAACTGAAGGAGAAAACTATACTTATCTCTTGTTCTTCATTGCTCTCTAGCGTCTGACATGACGAAGTCGTTGATGGTTGGTGATCGTGGATGCGGGTGAGTCTCGGTGAGTGGTGGTCTTGGAGGTTGGAAAATCCCAGCCTAACCCCGTTATTCCCTTTTCATTTCTTTTCTTTTTTTTTTTTTTTTTTTTGAAAAGAATGTGATGAGAATTTTGTGTAAGATAGGAATATAAAGGTTATTGGAGAGAAGATATTATGAATAATCACCCTTAGTGTAGATAATAAAAACATGAAAGAAACATATATGAATGTTTTGAATATAGATAGCTCTAATAATAATAATGTAAAAGATTACAATACATTCACAATATCATACACATATATTTTAAATCAATTATACTTTTACACTTCACCTGTATTAATTAGATTAGGATATTTTTAAATAAATCTATTGATTAGTGTCTGTAAGAGTATCATACTGATTATATAGTGCTTGTAATGTACAAGTCCTCATTAATAAATAATAATACTAAAAATAAAAGGAATAAAGGCAACTTGGTCGCTGGTGGGCGGGCGGATACACTTTTTTCGCGCGCCCAAGCCAAGCCGTTAAAGCCTATTCATTATTATTAACTTGAAACAAAAACACACAGGAAAAGAAAAACGAAACCAAGAAAGGAAGAAATCAATCGCCAATATAATTCATTGATTTTGTCATATTACAGCGAATTGTTAATTCGATTCGGGGAAAAAATGGTGACGGTAGATCAGTTTATTATTGGCGGTTTTATTGCTTCTTTGTTTGGTTTCGTTTTGTTGTGCCGCTTGCGGGGGAAGATAGAGAAAGATAAAGGTGCGAAGACTCTACGGAGAGATGAATCGACTAGGAGATTCGCCGCTGGCGGTGGTTTCCGATCGAATCCCAGCGGCGACACGGATATTGTTATCGTCGGCGCCGGCGTTGCTGGCGCGGCTCTGGCTTGTACTCTTGGCAAGGTGTGGAATTTATTGTTTCCAGATTGATTTCTCCTTGGTCATTTATTATTATTATTATTATTTAATTAATTAATTAATGGATTCTGATTCTTATGCAATGATTGGGGCAAAAGCAAAGAAAACAGAGCAAATTTGAAGTTCTGCGATTATTAGTGAGATTCAGATCGGGAATTCACTGTTGTGTTTAATTAGAAATAATTATTGTTTCTCTATTATTATTTTATTTTGTTTCAATTTAATGTTTTCATTTTCCTACATTTTCTGAAGAAAACTGCAGTATCACTTAGAATTAAATCCATGTGTCTGCTTTGAGTGTTGAAAATTCAAAAGGAAGCACATAAATGTCTAAGATTGTACCCAATAGAAAATATATTTATTCGCGGATATTTATCTAAAGACGTATAAATCTTAGGAATAAAAACCCACTATCCTTATATCCTCAGGAATAAAAACCCACTCTCTAGATTGCCATTCTTGGCTGCATCCCTAATTGTAATGTTGAGTCAACTATACGATTTATTTGTAGGACGGACGGCGTGTTCATGTTATAGAAAGGGACCTAACCGAGCCAGATCGTATTGTTGGCGAGCTTCTACAACCCGGGGGCTACTTGAAACTGGTTGAATTAGGCCTTCAGGGTAAACTCTACAGCTTCCCGAATTTACTTCTTCAACAAAAATCAAACTGATCACGTGTTTGTTGTGATTGTAATATTTAACTACAGATTGTGTAAGTGAGATTGATGCTCAACAAGTGTTTGGATATGCCCTTTACAAGGATGGTGCAAGTACCCGGTTGTCTTATCCCCTCGAGAAATTTGAGTCAGATGTCTCCGGTAGAAGCTTTCACAACGGCCGGTTCGTACAGAGGATGAGAGAAAAAGCAGCATCCATTCCAAAGTATGGTTGCCTTAACTTGAAACCAATTCTACAGTTCACACATTTTCCAATTATTTATGCTTTTTTTTTTTTGGTTGGGGTTAAAATTGTCACTTTTTTTTTTGTTACCTTATCGTATAAATCAACATTAAACTGATGAAATTCTAAATACATTTTCGTTTTCTGGTACAGTGTAAGAATCGAACAAGGAACAGTGACTTCATTGATTGAAGAAAAGGGAACTATCAAAGGAGTACAATACAAAACTAGGAACGGTCATGAGGTATCTGCTTATGCTCCTCTGACCATCGTTTGCGACGGGTGTTTTTCAAACTTGAGACGTTCTCTATGCACTCCCAAGGTGAAATATTAAGCATTCTCTGACTCACGTTTTTTTTTTTGTTCCTTATATTTTTTCTTCTCAAGGAATAAGGTTCTTTACATGATATAGGTGGAAATTCCCTCTTGCTTCGTCGGTCTGATCCTCGAAAACTGTGAGCTCCCACATGCTAATCACGGCCATGTCATACTAGGAGACCCATCGCCGATCTTGTTTTATCCAATCAGCAGCACCGAAATCCGATGTTTGGTTGATGTCCCCGGACAAAAGGTGCCTTCCGTTAGCAACGGCGAAATGGCCAATTATTTGAAAACCATGGTGGCTCCTCAGGTACCTGGCCATTTCTCGCTTTAACAAAATCTCCTGTTTCACCTTGTTCATATATCTTCTATTAGAGGTGGCCAATGGGAGGGCCCAGCCCGAAATTTGCTCGGGCCATCATTTTCCTTAGCCCAAACCATCACAGGCTCCATTTTCATGGGCGAATTGTGTCGGGCTTTGGGTCTATTTGGCCGAGTCAAATTAAGCCCGGTCCATTTTAGGCTTATATGCATGTAATCATCCCATTGGCCGAGCTGAAAATTGCCACCCCACATTCTCTATTAAGCTGATAACGTAAACTGGCTGAAAGACGCGTGTTTTTTGTATGTGTTTTTTCAGATTCCTCCTCAGCTTTACGATGCATTTATAGCTGCAGTCGAGAAAGGACACATAAAGACCATGACAAACAGAAGCATGCCGGCAAATCCTCACCCGACACCCGGTGCACTTCTGATGGGGGATGCATTTAACATGCGTCATCCTTTGACGGGAGGTGGAATGACTGTGGCCCTGTCTGATGTTGTCGTTCTACGTGATCTTCTAAGGCCTATCGATAATTTACACGATGCATCTAAGCCATGCAAATATCTTGAATCCTTTTATACTCTAAGAAAGGTATAGATTAAAAAAAAATTAATCATGTCTAGAAGTAATATGGGGGCATGTGCGAACACTTTTTTTTTTTTTTTAAGTGATTGTCGACATTTTGTTCAAGAAAACAAAAAAGAAAAGGGGGTGGAGGGGGGAGGGTGGTTGGTTGGTTCTATTTTAAAATACGTAAAAGCAATTTACTTCCGATACAATAAATCACTTCCTCTAAAAGCTGAAGTTTTTGCAAACAATCTCGTAACATCAATAAAGTATAATTTAATTTAGAGGTTTGGGTTAAGAATTTGGGTGTTTCTTTTTGCAGCCTGTAGCGTCGACAATCAATACATTAGCTGGAGCACTTTACAAAGTCTTTTGCGCATCGCCCGATCAAGCAATGAAGGAAATGCGCCAGGCTTGTTTCGACTATCTAAGCCTTGGAGGCGTTTTTTCAAACGGGCCCATCTCTTTACTTTCCGGTTTGAACCCACGCCCTCTGAACCTCGTTCTCCATTTCTTTGCTGTGGCCGTTTATGGAGTTGGCCGTTTAATGCTTCCATTCCCTTCGCCGAAACGGGCTTGGTTGGGAGCCAGATTGCTTTCGGTTTGTATACTTATATATTGGTGATCATTTTTCCTCATTTTTTTATCTGTTTATACATTGTACTATCTATTTTTCCTTCATTACAGGGTGCATCGGGGATTATTTTCCCAATTATAAAGGCGGAGGGGTTCAGACAAATGTTCTTCCCTGCTACTGTTCCGGCTTACTACAGAGCTCCACGTGTTCATTAGATCATCATTCTAACTCTACTTTTTTTTTTTTTTTTTTTACTTTTTCTCAAATGAGAAGAATACGTGTATGTATATGATGTATATATGTGTGTGTACACACACACATAACATGGTCATTTTGTTGGTCTTCTTCTTGAAAGATAATATTAGTTACTTGTAAACAAAATATGTTTGTATCCTTAGACTCTAGTTACTAGTATTATAATCTGTCATAGGTTAACTCTTATGCTGCTATAAATTCTAAACTCCATTTATCTTTTTGTCCCAAAAGTTTAGCATAATATCAAGTTTAGAATAGTTTTTGTTTTTTTTGGAATTGTTTCATTTCCTCCCATAACTCTGTTGTTACAAATTTATTAATGTTTAATTCATTTTGTAATTTGACCGTTCAGCTTTCTAACACTGCAAAAATATTTGAATTTAAAACAGCTTTATTATTTTATTTTATTTAAGGGTAAAACAGTTTTATTATTGGTTGTGAAATTGTTTTTTTTTTTTCTGCAAATTTGTACGGTCTTATATATAATTTGCTCTATAAATAGATACAATTCACATACCAAAATACGAAATTTGTTATCAACCAATTTTATTTTTTTTTTATTTTTTTTGTATTTAAATAGGTTTTTCATTATTACACAAGTTCAGGGAAATATACAATATTTAATAAGAAATGTTATAGTGAATTGAAATTATAGTTTTTATTCGAATGACGACCGCAAAAGTCTAAGCGGCCACTTGGTTGAGCGGTTCGTAGGAACTAATAGCTTATTCATCCTCAATCAACTCATTTATACCGGCGATTGGTAAAGGTTTCTAATCAGCTATTGATAACTGATTAGGCCTAAAAAGTCTCATTTCGCGAAAATTTATAATACGTAGTTTTTCTAATCAGTTTATAGATGATTGGAGAAAATTCCTTGTTATCAATTCTCTTAATAAAACTATATTTTTATATACTAATAAATTCTTTTATAGTTCTACATAAATATTTTTTTTTTTGAAATAATGAAGTATTTATTTATCAAAAAACTATTTTTTTATCCATTTCTTTTATAAAATATAATTTTTATATACTAACATATTATTTTTATAGGTTTACATAAATAATATTTTTAGATATAATGAAATATTTATTTATCAAAGCAATTATTTTGATATTATTGTTGATGTTTATTTTACGAAGTCTTTATTTATTATTCGAAATTTACAAAATATTGTTTTTCATATACTCACATAATATTTAGTTTTAAATAAGTATTATTTTTATACATAAGAATTTCTTATTTATCGATATAATTATTTTGGTATCATTGTTTATATTTTTTCTTAATATAAAATTTTTTTAGGAAGTATTTATTTATTTTTCTAAATTTATTTATTATTATTTTTATATTTTTTTTTTATGTATATTACTTTTTTATTAGCAATTTCAGTCAATTGCAGTATTTTAGAATCAACTATCATTTATCAGCTACCAACCATCAATCACCAGCTATCAACTGCTTAAATCAACTCTCCGTTCGAACCCTAGAAATGAAAAAGAGAAGGCACAAAACGGCTCGAGTCAAATACATTTTATTCTCTAGCTAACTTATCCCTAAATTTCTTCCATCATTATAAATAATTAAATCCACCAACCATTGCCCAACTAACCTGAACTTCACATGAAGTAGGGATGGCAATCCCGCCCGACCCGACCCGAACTCGACCCGTGCCATTTGGGGCGGCCCGCCCCGTGACCCGTGGCGGGCGGGGCGGGTCCGGGTACTTCTTCGCCCGTGGGTACCCGCCCCGGCCCGACCCGGCCCGACCCGCTGTACATTTATTATTTTTAAATATATTTTATATATGTTTTAAATATTTTTTTATATGAATTATTAAAAAATTTTAAATTTAGTATTGTRTTTAATTAYTTTTTCATCTTATATTTAATTTTTATAATAATATATGTGTTATTATATATCAAATTAATTTTAAATTTAATAAAAATAATAAAAAATAAATATAACGGGCCGACCCGCCCGCCCCGTGACCCGTGGTGGGGCGACCTGACCCGACCCGTGGGATGGACGGGTCGGGTCTGGGTCCTCTAGTACCCGGCCCGACCTGGCCCATTGCCATCCCTAACATGAAGTTAGGGATTAAAATGGGGCAAGTCGGATCGACCTATTAGAGGTCGTGGGTCGGGTTGGGTCGACCTGTCTGAATACTTTTATTTATAATTATAAAATATTTATTATAATTAATAACAAAATATTAAATATATTACTATAAAAATTAAATATAAGCTACAAATTTAATAAAAACAACAATAAGTCAAAACAAATAAGTTTATTATACATTTATTAGCTTATTTATAAGTTTATTTTTATTTATTTTATTTTATTAATGTATATTATTTAAAAAAAATATCATTATCAATGTATAAATGCTAACTATAATATTAAATGTATTAAAATATAAATAATCATATAAACTATATATATATATTATTAGTTTAACACCCGCATATTGTGCGGATTTGAAAGGTGTAACATTCATTAAAAATACTAAACGAATAATATTGAAAATTATACACACAAATTGTAAAATTAATTTTCTATTTACACACAGATTATTTTTCAAAATAAATAATTTTTACACACAATTACAGTAAGACTGGTTTTCACAATAAAAAAATATTTAAGTATTTTTACCTGAGATCACGAAATTAGTTCTAAAATATAACAAAATGCCTTAAACTTGAAAGAAAATCCGTAAAAAATCGAGTTTGTAAAAATGTAAAACATACAACACCCGTGTCGCATGTGAATATGTGATATAAAAAATTAAAATCTACTGACAATTCTATTAAAAATGTCATATATCTAACTTGTAGTATATGTAATATTATTTTATATTTCCTTTTTTTTTTTTGCGTAAGACATTAATTTGTTCATGTA
>BMAC01000170.1:1795563-1821816 GCA_014905375.1 Phtheirospermum japonicum
TCACATGTGAATATGCGATATAAAAAATTAAAATCTATAAAGTATTGATAATTAAATTAAAAATGACATATATCTAACTTGTAGTATATGTAATACTTTTTTTTTTTTTTCTGCGTAAGACATTGATATGTTCATGTACTACTTTTTCAATTTCGACTCTCATCCTTATCACCGGACTCCGACCAAATTCCATACTATATCATAAAATTCCATACCACTTTATATAAAGTTATTAAATCCGATGAAACTACTTATTAATTAGACATTAAAATACATAGGTTTAAGTGAATGTATGTTCCATCTCCAGTTTGATTACAACCAGCAACACATAAACACTAACTCTTGCAAAAGACCACATCCTGATCCATTTAAATGTGTATGTTGACCACTGTGTTTCATACATCCTTGCCACTCATACCTGTATATCACAATGACATGTCGCCAAATCAAATCTCTTTTGTATCCACAACCACCGAAATGCTATTAGAGTTCATTTATATATAGCCATGGATTCATCTCCTCCAAGCACACTGGAGAACATCTGCCGCTCCGCCATTGCAAAACCCGACCTTAAACTCAAATTCAGATCCTGGAAATGTCCAGCCCAGATCAACCATCTCCACAGACGGGCCTGCTGCTAGAATTGTAACCCGTTCTTGTCGTTGCATCCTCTCCAAGCACATCGAGCCCAAATCTACCATCTCTACCGGCGGGCCGCGCCACTAAGATTGTAACCCGCTTCTACCGTTCACCATTCTTCATCGTCACCTATGATGTTCGCTTGATAGCCATCATCGGTGGCTCAATGTGCACATGCGGCAGAGGTGTGCGTGTGTGGGTAGGTTGTGTGTCGACTGGAGAGGAGAAGAGAGGAAGGAGAAGTGTTGCGATTTTTTCTAGGTTGAGGAAAGCTAATATAAATAATATCAAGAGAGAATAAAAAGGGAGAAGGGGTAATATAGATAATTTAACTTATGTTTTGATTTAATGGAATACATTTAACTTAAATGGGAATACAAACGTTTTGAAAGAGGGGATGAGAATTTATCCCGATATATGTGTATCAAACGAGAATTATCTCATTTAAATATAATATCAAAAATCCATCTATATATATATAAAAAGGCTAGCATTTTATAAATAGTAGTTTGCAAGTTTTCCCGCCAAAACGTGTTACTAAATTGGGTAACACATTTTAAGGAAAGTTTAAATCATTAACTTAATTACTATATAAATATTTATGGTTATAGATATTATTTAATTACTTACCAAGTAATTGGATAATGATTTGAGATATGTAAGGATGTTTCATTTGAGATATGTAAGGATATTATTTAATCATTAACTTCATATTTTAGTTAATGTGTTAATTTTTTTAATTAATTTGGTGTTTAATTTGATAATAATAATAATAATAATAATAATAATAATAATAATAATAATAATAATAATAATAATAATAAAAGTAAAAATATTAAAAAGATCACACATAAAATTACAATATAAAATGTAGAAACATAGTATTACCAGTACAGATAAAATTACATAAGACAACTAAACACAAAATTATTAAAAATACAAATAAAGATGAAAACATAATGCTTAATGTGTAGTCTTGTCACAAAGAAAGTTGAAAAAGTCTGGAATAGTGTCAGGTATTGTCACAGCAAAACTCGAAAAATCTATTATTGATTAATGTTTAGTCTTGTCACCAGCAAGGTTGGATAAATATTAAATAAATAATTTTATTAAATAAAGGAAAAACAAAAGATTACACATTTGATTAAATAAAAAATAATAAACGTTACAAATTCAAACATTACAAATTAAACATAGTACATAGTTGCACACTCAAACTAAGGTCATACAAATAATATCTGCGTGATGCATCATCACCGTATTCCTTTATTTAAAAAAATTAGTAATTTAAATAAAACCAACACAAACCACATAATTATTTGTAGATAGATGTGTGGACTTTACATAGGCTGGATGATAGTGGTATCAATACAGATTAATTCCCGTTCTTCATCCCAAAAAACACCATCCTCAAAAAGTATTGCTTTCCACCAACCGTACCTCATCTCCATTTCTTCGATCCTGTCGTAAACTTCTAGAATAGTAGGTGAAATCATGAAACGACTCTGGAGTACACTTTTTACCTGCGGACGCTCAAGATCACATACGCTTTTTTTGCACCACTTTCAACACTTTCTTTCTGAGCGATGAAAAGTTCCAAAATGATGTGTTCCATCTCCATGGTCCATGGGGTGAGTGCAGGATCATAGTAATTATTGTGTATTTTTAGTAAATCTGCATGGTTTTCGTCAAAGTTAGCCATTATTAGCTGCTATATTTTATATTTTTTGGTGGATAGGTTTTTCTGTGTGTACATATATATAGATGCGTAAGATAATTGTGTGTGCATATTAGTCTTATTGTTCGTAAAAATACATTGAGTTGCATTATTGTACTTGCTTGAAACGTCTTTTCATGTCCATCAATGTGTTAAAATATGTGTTTTGTATTGGTGATAAGACAACACAAACACGGGAGAGCATTGAAATATGTGACATTGCAGTCATATTTGTCAATTGAGAAATAGTGAAAATGCAACACACACATAGAAAAAAGAGATTTTAAAAAAATGAAATGCAACTTTATCAACTACTATTTATGGGAGGAATATTCTAATTCGGAGAATTAGTTTATATTATTATTTAACTTTCTTTATTTTTTTAAATATTAGTATGAATGTTATTTTTATTTTGCTCTTATCTAATTAAACTTATTTATTATTATGAATTAAAATTATAAATGATTTATGTTTACTAATTACAAAATAATATAAGACTAAAAAATTAAGAATGAGGAATATATGAAATATTATTTTTTAGTGCAAAATGTTGGAGTTTATGTGCAGATTCTGCATTAGATAGTGCATACTGCTACAGATGGTCTAAGTTGACTAATTGATAAAAATAAAATAATAGTCCAAAAAATGTTCGATCGGACTTTTTGCTAACGTAACGTGACATACATTTTATATCATTTATTTGAATCATGTCACTTCAACAACAACAACAACAAAAAAAGTCCGATCAAACTTTTTTTTTTTGATTTTTTTTTTATAAATTGATCAACTTTAATTTGATGTTGGTCAATACCACATACATATTTTAAAAAATAGTCAATATAATAAATAAAATGTATTTTCTCTTCAACTGAAATACCATAATATTTTATCTGTCAAAAAAACATGACAAATAGACATAAAAGTAATGTGAATTTCGTATTAATTCAGGGGAGAAGCAATATGGGAAAACTCTTAACAAATAATATTTATTTTGTATACTTAGTAGTATTAATATACAAAATATATTAGTTATTACTTTAAAAGCATTATTGTCAAAAAAGTTTCAAAACCAAGTCATCATCACCCCACCTCCTACGTTTACACCTATTAATTAATTTACCCTACCCCTCTCTCTCTCTCTCTATATAAACACACATGTAATTACTTTTTAACGTGCAAAATAATTTGCATCTAATTAAGCCTCTCATATAACCTCCCGGTCAATGACTAACCCTAAGCTTTTAAAATTACATATCGATTAAACAATGAATTTAAATGTCTCAATTATTAACATTATTAATAATCATCGTTCTTAAAATATAATATCAGATAAATCATCATATGTCAAGATTCAAATCCATGTACACACGTTCGCGGGTAGCATCTTCCGGGCTAAGAAATAGGAATAAAAAGCGTTAGTGTGATTTCAGATGCACGTAACAATTTCATAAAATATTAAATCTCTTACTATTCACAAAGCTGCAGCAGCTTTTTTTTTTCTTTTTTGGCTCGGTTTCATACTGGCCAAGAAATTAAATAATAAGAATATATTTTTTAATGATTCGTATAAATCTTGAAACTTGAAGACTTGAAATCAGACGATGACACTTCGGTTTTCCTTTTCTTTTTGGTTTGAAAAGGACACTTCAAATAAATTGATTAAAATATCTCAGCACTAATTACTATTATCCTTATTATTATCATTACTTAAGAAAGAAAGACATTTCTAATTATAAATAGACCATTAGCATTTACTATAAATTATGATCTTCTTGGTTTAACTAATGGTTTCAGTCTAAAAGAATTTATTTAACTTCTTCTATAATTATTATATTTATATGAAGGTGTAGTTTACTTGTTACTATTGATTTTATATAAAAGTTGGTCCACAAAAGACAAGACTTATTCTCATCGATAGCTTAAGACAGTAGATTAGGCATTAATCACGAGATCCAATATTTAATCACTAAACATCGGGCCAATTGTTTTAGTATTTTATTGTATTAAATAGATGATGAAATCAAAGAAGAAATTCTGTTGTCTGTTGATAGAACTTTTATTTTGTCTGCACATTACGTCAATAAATATTATTAATTTATCAATCAAAATATATAATTCCAGCTTAATGGGATATTTTTTTGCCAACCATCATTTTATTTTAAATATTTGGCCAACTGTAGATACATCATTAAAAAAAAAAAAAGAATTTTCAAATATTTTAGGTAATTATTTAACCTGTCATAGTTTAAACCTAAACATACAATTTGTTCGAAAAACTAATACAACTCTGAGTAGAGCACGAACAGGTACGTAACTAAATAACACAAAACTGGAAAAAAGAGAATAGAAACACAGAAAACAATAATTCAAGTCGAGTCGAGAAAAACTCTTCCCGCAAGACGATACCCGGTAGTGCTCTTCGGTTTAGGCAATTCGTCCCCAAAGGTAAAACGACTTTTCGTCTCTGGTTTAACAGCACTGTTAGAAACCAGAGCTCCGTCGAACTGAAAGAAATTGGAACGAGCTATGTAAGAAAGAAAACACTGAAGCAATATGCTGTGTAAGTGATATTTTTCAGGTGATTTCTCTGTGTAATGAAAAAATAAACGAATTGGAGAATAACACCCTTATATAGGGATTTCCAGGGGAGGTAATAGCCTACTTAATGACGTTTTTAAAAGCGTCATTAAGTCTCTCCAACAGTCAGCAAAAGCCAGCAAGAACCTGGACAGGTTAAGCGTGCAGATACATGCATGTTGAATTCAAACGTCAAGAAACGTCTGAACGGTCAGGAGCCATCCATTTCCGTAACGGTCAGGAGATCAAGAGTTTGTATTCTCAGGCGTTTGGGAAAGACCAGGGGTCAAACCGCACGTGGCTAAAAAGTAAGTTAGGGTTGAACCAGAACCAGGACCCACTCGGACCATCTCAATCGGACCAATTGCCCAAGACCCAGGCCCAAGCCCAGGCCTAGAGCCCAGGACCCAGGACCGAGGTCCGGGTCCGGGCTCGGGCTCGGATCCGCCGAAGGCGGACTGGTGAACCCAAGTCCAAGAGCCCGCGTGAGCTTCGTTTACACAAAACCCACAACACTCTTTAGCCCACTTAATGTACATTAAAGAAATGTAATCATTTTTAAACTCTCTTTCACATTGACTAACCTTCAATGTGGGATAACCGATAAAGCATAAAAGCGAGCCGTTCAACTTTCAAACATCATTTCTCACTCACCAATAAATGGATTTGAGAAATTCAAAATGCTACGATTATCTACACGACACGTAGAATAATCCTATACAATTCAGTAGCATGAATTATCGCTGTACCATTTAATTAGAATTAATCCAATTTACAACAATCCCCCACATGAGTGAGAAACTCCAAAACGTCATGCATGAATGCAAATACATAGCTCAGTCCTTAAGAGACAATAGAGAATAGGGATAGGTGGCTTGTGGCCTTGAACCCTCCTTAGTTAATACTACCGAGCATACCGACGGATTAGTGAAAATAATTCTTGAACTATTCCCCTTTGTGTATACTAGACAATAGTACCAACCCACTAAGGTCTTAAAAATCTTCCGTTCTCACGTTTGTGTCCATGGACAACTTCTTTGGGTTCATAAGTTTCAGTAGAAGTGGCTCTCACTTCTCGCTTACATAGGTGATTCTTCAAGTCAGCATTCTGTCATACTCAAGTCAAAGACCTGTACAAGAATCATTAAAAATCAGAGATTTAACCTCACCACATGACAGATTATATACTCTACTTTTGCAGTTTAAGGAATAGCGTTGCAGAGTTTAACTTACCCAGACTTTTGTAGTTTAGTTTTTCCATTGAACCAAGTTTGTGGGATCTCCACTCATCATGGTTGGGTTTCCACTACAATCATCTTCAAGATGTGGATTTTACTCCCATTCCTTCTAGCAACTTGTACATCTAATCTCGAGCAATGTTCTTAGTGAATGGATCCGCTAGATTATCTATCGACCTTACGTAGTCAATTGAGATAATCCCACTCGATAGCAGATGTCTTACGGTGTTATGTCTCCGACGAATATGTCGAGACTTCCCGTTATAAAAACCACTACTTGCCCTTCCAATAGCAGCTTGACTATCGCAGTGAAGCATAACCGGCGGTACGGGTTTCTCCCAACATGGAATGTCTTCTAAAAAGTTATGAAGCCATTCTGCTTCTTCACCCGCTTTGTCCAAAGCGATGAACTCAGATTCCATGGTGGATCGGGCTATACATGTCTGTTTAGTGGATCTCTAAGAAACAGCTCCTCCCCCTATTACAAACACATATCCACTTCTAGACAAAGAGTCCTTTCTGTCGGATATCCAGTTTGCATCACAATAACCTTCAAGTACCCTGGGGTGTATTCCAAAATGTAGCCCAAAGTTTAGAGTATACTTTAAGTATCTCAAAACTCTCACAAGCGCTTTCCAGTGTTCTCCACTTGGGTTGCTTGTAAATCGACTCAGTTTGTTTACCAAGCAAGCTAGATCAGGTCTTGTACAGTTGGAGATGTACATCAAACATCCAATGATCCTAGCATAGTCCTTCTGAGCAACAGGATCGCCTCTGTTCTTACTCAAGTGAACGTCGAGTTCCATAGGTGTCTTTGCTGGAAGACTATCGTGTGCATTGAATTTCTTGATCACTTTCTCAATGTAATGAGATTGTGACAATACAATTCCATCTGGAGTTTTAATGATTCTTATGCCAAGAATAGTGTCAGCAACTCCCAGATCCTTCATGTCAAAATTTKTRTTTAGCATGAGTTTCGWRTRYTTAATRACTTGTAGGTTGCTGCCCATGATTAACATATCATCTACATAAAGACATACTATAACAAATTTGTCATTAGTATTCTTAATGTAYACACACTTGTCGCACTCGTTTATCTTGAAACCGTTTGACATCATCACTTCGTCAAATTTCAAGTGTCATTGTAAAGGTGCTTGTTTCAAGCCATATAATGACTTAACCAGTTTGCACACCTTTCTTTCTTGTCCAGATTTAATAAAACCTTCGGGTTGTTCCATGTAAATTTCCTCTTCTAGCTCGCCATTTAGAAAAGCTGTTTAACATCCATTTGGTGAATCTCTAGATTGTGCAAAGCAGCAATCGCTAGAAGCACCCGCATAGAGGTAATTCTCGTAACATGAGAGTATGTATCAAAGAAATCATAACCCTCCTTTTGGAGAAATCCTTTCACAACCAAACGAGCTTTATACTTATCGATTGATCCACCATCTCTGAACATTCGTTTCAGAATCCATTTACTTCCTAAAGGTTTACAGCCTTCAGGTAAATCAGTTAGGATCCACGTATGGTTCTGCATGATCGAATCGATTCCGCTCTGAACAACTTCCTTACAAAATGAACTATCAGTTCGTGAGAAAGCTTCTTTCAAGGAATTTGGTTCTTCATCCAACATGAAAACCACATAATCGGGACCAAAACCCTTCGCAACTTTAGCTCGAGTACTCCTTCTAGGAGTTTGAGCATCAAGTTCTGAACCGGGTCATTTGCGAGACTTAGGTTCAACCCCCACAAGTTCTTGACTTGTAGTTCCTTCTGCATTACCAGTGTTTGAACTGGAAGAAGCTTTATCCTTACAAGGATAGATGTCTTCAAAGAATATCGCATTCCTTGATTCAATGGTGGTTCTAACATTCATGTCCGGAACATCCGACCTATGGATTATAAATCGATAGGCGCTGCTATTCAGTGCATAACCAATAAAGATACATCAACCGTTTTTGGTCCGATTGTCACTTGTTTCGGTAGAGGCACTTCTACCTTCGCTAAACACCCCCARACTTTGAGGTATTTGTAAGAAGGTTTCCTTCCTTTCCACTAGGGCTTCAAACGAGTCGAGCGGCTCACGACGCGAGCAGCTCGAGTCAAAGCTCGACTCGAGCTCGGTCAAACTCGAGCTCGAGCTCACAAACGAGCCGAGCTCGAGCACGTCACTAATAAGCTCGCGAGCTCGACGAGCTGCTCGATTATGTGTGAATTTACTAAAATACCCCTATTTAATAGTATTAATTACAAAAATACCGTAATTTTATTAGATTTAAAACTAAAAAACTCGAGACGAGCTCGAGCTTTTGTCGAGCCGAGCATTGTCGAGTCGATCTCGAGCCGAGCTCGAGCATGCTCATTTCCTTGTCGAGTCGAGCTCGAGCAGCAATCTTTCGAGCCGAGTTGAGGTCGAGCTCGAGCACAAATAAAAAACAGTCAATCCTGGCTCGAAATCGTGAATGCTCGACTCGACTCGGTTCGTTTGCAACCCTACTTTCCACAATTCATAGGGAGTTCCGTCCCTTCCTTTAAGTGGAATCTTATTGAGGATATAGTTAGCTATTAAAACAGCTTCCCTCCACATGTTCTGAAGTAACCTAGAACTAATCGACAACGCATTCATCATTTCTTTCAAAGTACGATTCTTGCGTTCTGCAACTCCGTTCGATTGAGGTGAGTACGGAGCTGTAACTTGATGAATTATGCCACTTTCGTTGCACAGCTCCTCAGACGGAGCTACGTATTCCCCTCCTCTATCACTTCGAATAGATTTGATTTTGAAGTTAAGTTGATTTTCGGCTTCATTTTTGAAGTTCTTGAAAGCTTCAATAGCCTCATCTTTACCTCTCAAAAGATAGAGCTAACAGTATCTTGTGCAATCGTCAATAAAAGTAATAAAATACTTTTTACCACCTCTAGTTTGCACAAACTTTAAATCACATACATCCGTGTGAATTAATTCTAAAGGTGTCGTACTCCTTTCTACTGATTTGAACGACAACTTAGTCATTTTTGCTTCTACACATTTCACACTTACTTTTATTAACAAATTCATTTACCTTAAGTACATTGAGATTTGATAAATATTTTATTGCATTTAGATTAACGTGGCCTAATCTACAATGCCATAAACTAGAGCACTCAGTCAAGTAAGAGGAATCCGAAGCAATTTTATTAATGACTTGTTTTGGGCGTATAGCCATTACACTTAGTTTGAACAAACCATCCGTAAGGTAACCCTTACCCAGAGGTGTTCCAAACTTCGACAGTACAAACTTATTATCCTCAAATACAAGTCTAAAGCCACGACTAACTAGTATTGAACAAGAGACTAAGTTCTTCCGGATGTCCGAAACGTGCAGCACCTCATTCAGAGTGATCTCCTTGCCAGAGGTCATTTTCAGCACAACCGTACCAGTACCAGCAACTTCCGAAGAAGTTTGATATCCCATGTTTAACTCCTTCCCTCACAAGAAAGGTATTTGGAGAACAAGCTCCGATCAGCACACACATGGACGGTTGCAGCAGTGTCGATAAACCATTGACCACGGTTCTCGATCATGTTAGCTTCTTCAGTGATAACCGCAACAAGGTCATCATTAGCCAACCTTCTTTTACTTTGGCTTGCGGCAATCCTTTGACATGTGTTCAGGATAATTACAATTGTAGCATTTGCCTTCGAACTTCTTAGAAGAAGGACCTTTAGGCTTCGAGTTGCCGGGACGCGGCCTTTTCTTCAAGTTCTCTCCTCGTTCAAGCAAATTCACCCGAGGTTCATCCGAACTTTTTGGATTCTTGTATTGAACACGAACTTCGGATTCAATTCGTACCTTCCGGATAACGTCTTCAAGAGACATCGCCTTTCGTTTATATTTGAGGTACGTCTTGAAGTCTTTCCAACTTGGTGGAAGCTTGTCAATCATGGCAGCGGCCGTGAAAGCATCCGGGAGAATCATCCCCTCGGCGTGGACATCATTCACCAGCATTTTGAACTTTTGAACTTGTTCCATAACCGGGCGAGAGTCCACCATCTTGTAGTTCATGAAGTTCGTGACTACAAATTTCCTAGTTCCAACCTCGCCGGAACTGTATTTTTTCTCAAGTGACTCCCAGATATTTTTGGAGGTCTTTGCGTCCGAGTACAAATTACTCAAACTATCTTCTAGGCTACTTAAAAGAAAACCTTTACATAGATAGTCCCCATTGTGCCAATTATCATAGGCCGCGTGAACATGGAAACTGGTCTCATCCTTGTCCGGAGTAGGTGGTTCATCTTCTTTCACGAAGTTGGCGAAACAAAGCATCGTGAGGTAGAACAGCATCTTTTTTTGCCACCTCTTGAAGCCCTCCCCATTAAATTTTGGAGGCTTCTCCGCCGCGGGCATGATCCGAGAGGAGTGCACCGGCGCGTTCATCGTTGGTACAAAAGTCCCCACCGAACCCGTTGAATGGGTATTCAAAACAGTTGAATCTATTTGGGGAGCAGTTGCAAACAAACTCGGAACCGAAGTTCCCGTCATCCCAATGGGATGGGTCACAGCCGGAGCTGACATATTTTGGACCGAAGTCCCTATCCCAAAAGGGATCGTTCCAACAGCCGAAGCTATGGATGAGTTCGACTGTGCCATGCGCTTAGTCAGCGTCTCGAGCAAGAAGTCAAGAGTTCCAGGGTTGATAATTAACTCAGGCTGAGTAGTGTTCACGATTGGCGTAGACATGCCAATTGTCGTTGTGTTCGTGACTGCGGGGGCAGTGTTCGTTGCCGAAGTAGTGGAGGTGATGGCCGGAATAGCGTCGCTCGTCGGAGTGCTTGAGGTTGACATCCTTTTCCAGTTAGGGTAAAAAACAGATTACAAAAAAAATAATTATCGTCTTGCGATTGTTCAAAAAACTAATACAACTCTGAGTAGAGCACGAACAGGTATGTAACTAAATAACACAAAACTGGAAAAAAGAGAACAGAAAAACAGAAAACAATAATTCAAGTCGAGTGGAGAAAAACTCTTCCCGCAAGATGATATTGCCCCGGTAGTGCTCTTCGATTTAGCCAATTCGTCCCCAAAGGTAAAACGACTTTTCGTCTCTGGTTTAACAGCACTGTTAGAAACCAGAGCTCCGTCGAACTGAAAGAAATTGGAACGAGTTAGGTAAGAAAGAAAACACTAATGCAATATGCTGTGTAAGTGATGTTTTTCAGGTGATTTCTCTGTGTAAGGAAAAAAATGAACGAACTGGAGAATAACACCGTCTCTGGTTTAACAGCATTGTTAGAAACCAGAGCTCCGTCGAACTGAAAGAAATTGGAACGAGCTATGTAAGAAAGAAAACACTGAAGCAATATGCTGTGTAAGTGATGTTTTTCAGGTGATTTCTCTATGTAAGGAAAAAATGAACGAACTGGAGAATAACACCCTTATATAGGGATTTTTAGGGGAGGTAACAGCCTACTTAATGACATTTTTAAAAGCGTCATTAAGTCTCTCCAACAGTCAGCAAGAACCTGGACAGGTTAAGCGTGCAGATACATGCATGTTGAATTCAAACGTCAAGAAACGTCTGAACGGTCAGGAGCCATCCATTTCCGTAATGGTCAGGAGATCAAGTAAGCCAGGGTTGAACCAGAACCAGGACCCACTCGGACCATCTCAATCGGACCAGCCAATTCGGACCAATTGCCCAAGACCCAGGACCCAGGACCGAGGTCTGAGGTCCGGGTCAGGGTCCGGGACCGGGCTCGGGCTCGAATCCGCTCGGAGCCCACGTGAGCTTCGTTTACACAAAGCCCATAACACTCTCTAGCCCACTTGATGTACATTAAAGAAATGTAATCATTTTTAAACTCTCTTCCACATTGACTAACCTTCAATGTGGGATAACCGATAAAGCATAAAAGCGAACCGTTCAACTTTCAAACATCATTTCTCACTCACCAATAAATGGATTTGAGAAATTCAAAATGCTACGCCTTTTAGAAAGATGCCAGCTGGAAATATTTTCTGCTATCTTTTGTCTTCGCCCAAAATTTGTTTTTTTCCCAATTTTATGTTTTTTGCTCTAAATTTTTTTCAAAATATAAAGTAAGCAATTTAAATATGTACGAGATTTTCAAACATAACGTAAAATATTTTTGCAATGAAATAAGTATTTTTGCTATCATCAAGTAACAAAACTGTCAATTATTGTAATAAATACATGATAATATTTTGCTATCAAGTAAGATTTTTTATTTTTTTCAAAAAAAAAATAAGAATAATAAAAATTGTGTTTAATAAGTTAGATATACATAGAAACATTTGTACATCAAGTCAACTTTTTTTTTTTTTTTTGCCATCAAGTAAGAATTTTTTACTATTAAGTAAAATACTTTTTGTTATTAAATAAGGAATTCTCGAGCATTAAGTAAAAAACTTTCAAACATTGAGTAGGAATTCCTCGTACATATAGAAAGATTTTTTAATTTTTTTTGGTAAAAAAGTTTAAGGCCGAAAAAGAAAAATTCGTCGAAAAATATTTTCCGCCGACAACAAATTTTCTGGCCGGCCAATGGTGGCAAAAGGCAACCACCCTGCTGCCATTATTGTTGTTGTTATCGTTATTTTGGACTAATTGACAACCATCAGGGGAAATCTGACTTAAAATTTGATATATCATTGGCGAATGAAACATATTTGAAGGACTATTTCACATTTTTCTCTTAATTATTTTCTTTCTAACAATGGAAGTGGGGCCCTTATTATTAACACTAACAAGGGAAAAAAACACCGAAATAATGGCATGGTTTATCACAAATTATATGGTGCATCTAGCATGATCTATCTCGATGTATTTTCAGTTATTATATGTTATAACTATATCTATCTATCTATCTATATAAAGTACAATATTTCTAAATATGTTTTCAAAATCTTTCCCCTAAAATGATATTCTAAAGTTTTAATTGAAAACTATATAAGTCACATATTTAAATGTCATGTTTAAGTTATTAATTAGATACTTATTAAATCTTATATATATATATGTGTGGGGGGATCATATTTAAATATTAGATATGACTTATATATAGTATATAAATTCACACATATAAATATTTATACGTATCATTCAACTAAACCAGTCACTAAGATATTCATTACCAAATGCGTATATATCTAATTAATTATAAAATTGATACGTTAATTAAAATAAATATATATAATTATTATCTATCACGTTAACTTACATTTAAAAATAAAACTTATTAATATTCAGATTTAAAATAAGTAAAATTATTTTTTAAAAATTAATTTATGATAAACTAAAATTACAATTAATAAATTTTACAGATATCTATCACTATATAATAAACGAGCAATATAAAAAAAAGATTATTTTCAATATTTTTATCATTATTGAATGCATGGTTATCATTTTCTAAATACAATAAAATCTTTCAAAGGATATTTATATTTTACTATCCAATATTTTCTCTACATTGTTAAAAAATTTCTTTCAAACTTAATTTTTAAATCATATATTGAATATAAAAATATAGTTAGATAAGTTCAAAATAGAAGATCGTATAATTTTTACTTTAGAATTAATATTCCAGAATTTCAAAATAATCATGTTTTATTTGATAACCTTTTCGCAACATACAAATGTCTAATATGACACATTTATAATATAGTATACGACAAATCAAATGTCATGATTATACATTTCTGACATGTCAAAATGACATCGGCAAAGCAAAAGGGAATTACTCTCACTGTTGCTAAAGAAAGTTTGAATTTTATTGTTCAAAGAAAGCATTATTACACGTACGGAAACAACGAAATTTTAACTCAGAAAGTGTCCAATCGTTGAAAACAAGACGCGGGGGGCCAACATGGCCCGAATCCGCTGAAATAGTGTGTATGAAATTAAATGCCACTTAATTATCAATATAATTGTTCTTAGTATACACACATCATATACATAAATAGTATAGACTAATCTGATCATCGTAAACAATAATTAAAAAATAAAACAATTTTGATCAATTTATACATCAATGGCTCTAGAATTCATGCTAAATTGTTTATGAGAAAAGAAATTATAACAAAAAAAAAAAAAAAAAAAACCGAATTTGAGAATGGCTCTAAAATTCATGCTTCAAATAGTTTATTATGAAAGTAAAGATAGAAATTAAAATTTGGATCTTGAACAAGAAACCCGGCCATTACCCAGGAAGAAAGTAAATGACGTTAAACAATATCGATAGATAAATCAATAAAAAAAGTAATCTTTAGACATGAATGCATGGCTCTAGGATCCATGCTGGTTTACGGGAAAAGATTATTATTATTATTATTTATATTTATTTTGGCAATAAACCAGGGAAAAATAAAATAAAAGAATAAAGAAGCATATAATTATTATTAATAAAACAAAATCCACAAAAATACAATTTAGTAGGTTTTGCTAGATTTGGAGATGGGATTCATCACGGAACCGTCTACAAAAATGGTGATTCCCTGCTAATTATTTTTCCACCCACTTTTAATAAATATGATTATCTCTAATTAATACTAAGTTATTTAACAGTGATTATGGATGCAAGATATGATGTTATTTATGATGTGAAAAAAAAAATTGGTTCACCCAAAAATGAAAGTACTGATCTATAATACGTGGTCGGCGATCTGATAGACCTTCATAAAGCTCATGGCGATCTGATCGACCTACAAAATAAAACCCATAATCGGACAGTCCCGGCGTAGGCTCTCCAATACTTAAATCAGTTCATTTGTAATAGTAATATGCGAGAGCTCAAAACGTAGGATAATAAATCAACTTAGAGTAGAAGTGAGGTTTGTGTCCTCTTTGTATAATATTTTCTTATAAACTCCGTAAGTTCCATGATCCATGATAATTAAAATTATGAATATATGAAATAAGGGCCTAAATACCCTATTTATAAGATTATATAGAATTCTCCACTAATTAATATGATTCCTTCATAAGAATTGTACCTAATCTCCATAATTAGGAAATATTCCAATAATAGAACTCTTACTTTTCATAATTCCATAATAACAATAAAAGTTTATTATTTTCGGGGCCCCATAACCATATAAAATCACATTATCCACTACAAAAAAAATCAGCGATACTGACGGCCAACTCCGTCAGGATTCCGTCAGTATATGAAATACTGACGGCCTCCTGACGGATAACGGCCGCCAGTATTTTTGCGGTTAGGATTATGGAATCCTGACGGGAATATATACCCGCCAGAAATACCGGCGGTTTTCTTGACGGCTTCTTCCGCTAGAAAAGGCCCGCCAGTATTCCTGTCGGGTTGTGACCGCCAAGAATATCTGATGTTTTCCTGGTGGCTTTCCCGCCAGTATTTACTGGCGGCTTCAGTAAAAAAAAATTCTATAATTTTCTTTAAAAAATTTATTAATAAAATTTCTAATATATTAATTAATAATTAAACTAAAAATAATAAACAAATAAAAATCCAAAATAAATAATCCACTAATAAAAAAATCAAAACAAATCATTTAATAACTAAAAATCGTTTCACCAATCGAATATATAAAACATTCTCAACTATCCATCTAAATCTCCACCATCTGGACTACGGGGAGGCCGACGAGTCATGGCCCGAGCAACAGCTTCTTCAATCTGCTGTTGGAGCCTCATCTAGGAACGCTCCTGCTCCTCACGGATCCGCTGAATCTCCAGCGCCTGCTCCTCGCGGATCCGCTGAACCCTGCTCAAGCTGCTCCTGCTGGGACTGCACCTGAGTTTGGAGCCTATGAACATCGGAGGTGGAGGTGGAAGAAGAGTACTGTAGCCCTTCTGAGTCTTCCCAAAGCATTCAAGGCCATAGCGTCGACCCTTCCTATTCCTGACGACCTGTAGATAGACCTCGTTCGGGTCTACCTGAGGGCTGCTATCATCAGAAGACGCAGCACGCCTCTCCTCCAAAGCCCTCTCATAATCCTCCTGGTATCAAAATTTTCAGCTATTATTATCAAACAATTTTTATCAGATTTTATAATAAATCGGTTATATATAACATATAAGCTTACAGCTATCCTCTGGGTTTTGGGATTCGTAAATGTGCCGTCGGAATTTCGATGATACCTCAATAGAAGCTCGTAGTTACTAGGCTGCGAACCCATTTGTGCAGCCTGTATTTAAAGTTACATTTACAAAATTTAATATAATGAATTAGTTAAAACATGAAATTATACATGTTCAAAAATATAATTGAATTACTTAAAATATTATCATCAACTTACAATCTCGGCCGCCTGTCGATTAGCCGGCATGGACCCGCCTCGATGCTTCGCTATACCAGTCGAAGGGCCGCCGGCCTCGCTCATCCTGTTCCGCCTGGCCTTCTCAGATTTCTCCACCTCCTCCGGCCGCTCAAACTCCAACAGCCACATATTCCAAGTTGTCTCCCCTACAATAGCAGGTATCGCGCGCCACTCATCCGATACGCCTTCCTCACTCGTATATACGACTCTTATAAGACTCCCGCATCGAGATATAGAATGCCGCCCTGATGGCATTCTCATCGTACATACGAGTGTCCCACCACACCAATCCCTACAAAAGAAATACAATTAGATAAAATAATTAAGTAATGTACTTAACATAAATAAAAAAAAATACTTCAAAATTACCCTAAAACGAGGCCACCACGTCTGACGATGGCTGTCCAGGATGTGCTCGTATTTCCACCCATCTGGGTGGATACGAGCCTCGTGTATAGTCCTGAGATAGGTCGGCAAGTCCTTCGACGGACTTCGTAACCTAAAAATTTAATAAGTTTATTTCAATATATGTGAAATAATTAAATTATATATTGAACACATAACAAATTGATTAAAATGTTACTTACCTATTTCCGATCACGACTACCTCGATCCCGGAAGTCTTGACCTCTGTACCGGGCGCGCTCGTCCCCGCCTCATCAGACGGGGTAAGTGGAACAGTATCATCGAGGTCCATGTCGGTTGCATCATACTCATGGTGTCCCGAGGACGATGGACTGAGAGAAATTCGACGATGATGAGGGACCTCTACCAGGCATCTATCATACAACATAGTTTTATTAATAAATTTTTTTTACATAAGTATATAATTATATATATATATATATATATATATGTGTGTGTGTGTGTGTGTGTGTGTGTATCGTTATAATTTGTTCAAATTATCGTTAACACTCATAAAATTTTCAAACCTCATCCCTAACTTTCAGACTCATCTTCGTAGCTTCCTTCGTCTTCTTCAGTTAAATGTAGTTCATCGCTTTCTGACTCTTTTGAATCATCATTGACCGACTCGTCGTGTTCGTGATTGAGAGGGTCGTTTAATTGGAAGTCAACATCCTTTAATTGTATTGCAGGAAATGTTTCTACAATATCTTCTTTGAAAGACTGTTGTTCAGGCACGCGAGGCTCGATATAATCCACTGTCGATCGAGTTTTGATTTGACAAGTTACCCACCAATCTAGTTTGTCTCGCTTCAAACTCGGATACGAACTGTAGTGCACTTGAGTCGCTTGGGATGCGAGTACAAATGGCTCGTATCGATTGAATTTACGTTTATGATTGACGTCAACGAGCTTAAATTGAGGGTGGATTTTCGTTCCGACTGGAGTTGGATCAAACCACTCACATTTGAACAAGAGCGTCCTTACGGAAGTTTGAAGCCCGTGATACTCCAATTGAACCACTTCTAGAAGACGACCGTAATAATCCATGTAATCCGGCCCATAATTTGTTCCTCTTATACAAACTCCTGTGCTCGACGTTGATCGATCAGACCCTTACGAGAGCGTTTGAAATCTAAATCCATTAATCTTACAACTGTTGAAGGTGTTCACAACACATGATGGACCATACGCAATTGACCTCATATAATCGTCATTTACATTGTTCAAAGGATCTCGTGCCTACAATAATTTTATGTTTACAAAGTTATAATATATTCTGATTGCCACTTAATTTTACAGATAATTAAGACTCACGTAGCTCTCGAACCAAACAGGAAATTCAGCGTCCACTTTTCGAGTCAGTGCCTCATCTGTAATGTTCGGTTGGATACGTTTAATACCATCTTCGAACAAGCTGCACATTTATATTAAAATGAAGATTTGTTATAATATTTAATCAGTAGATTTCGATAATTAGGGTTGCAACGAATTTCATTAACTAACCTGATAAATTGTTGGAGTTAAGAACAATTTAGTAAAACATATCTTCGGGCCTCGGCCAATTCTTCATCCGACAAGAATCTCTTCCCTGCGGCCGAGAAAGCTTCTCAGTATTTTTGAAAACAGATAGAACATTTGGAGTGTCGTCTTCATCATTTTGAACTTCTTCATTACGATTTAAGTTTGTTCTTTTTGTGGAGACATTATCATCGAAGTAGTACGAAATAAAATTCAACGCCTCCTCAACTAGATACGCGTTTGCTATTGATCCTTCAACACACGCTTTATTCCTTACATTGTTTTTCAACTTGCGAAGATACCTCTCGAAAGGATACATCCACCTGTATTGCACTGGACCAGCAATTCTCGCTTCGTATGGTAAGTGGACGGGCAAATGTTCCATTGAATCGAAGAAACTAGGTGGAAATATCATCTCAAGTTGACAGAGTATTAGGGGAATGTCACGCTCTAAACGACTCATATCAGCAGTTCCAAGAACTCTCGCACTCAGATCTCTGAAAAACAAATTTAACTCTGTTAGTGCCTTCCACACTGGGTGAGGAAGCAGTTCTCGAAATGCAATTGGTAATAGTCATGAGTTTTCATCCTGTACAATCTCAACCCTTTCATATCAACACAGCGACCTAGATTTGATGCGTACCCGTCAGGAAATTTGAGATCCTTTATCCATTCACACAATGCAACTTTCGACGGCTTATCGAGCGTGTACGACGCTTTGGGATACTTTCCTGATGCGTCTGCATGAAGCTCGGGACGGTGACAGTATTCTTCTAACTCATCTCTTGATTTTAGTTTTACTGTGTCTTTTGTCTTCCCTTTGACATTCATCACCGTGTTAAACACATTATCGAAAACATTTTTCTCAATGTGCATAACGTCTAGATTATGACGAATCAAGTTAGTGCTCCAGTAAGGCAAATCCCAAAAAAGACTTCTTTTTCTCCAACCACTACTCTTCGCTATTAGTCCGTTCACATGTTCTGCATTTTCATCGGTTACCTTCAGAAGTCCTAGCCGTTCAATTTCGGCCAAAATCTCTGTTCCAGAACGCACGTGCGGCGGCAACGCTTCAACCTTTCTATTTTTCCTAAAATATTTTTTATCTTTACGAAGTCGATGATCACATTCTAGAAACTTATGATGGTTATCAAACCATGATTGTTTCATACTCTTTTTCAGGGTAAAAGCGTTTGAACGCTCCATGCAATACGGACAAGCCATTCGATCGGACGTGCTCCAACCAGACAACATCCAGTATGCAGGAAAGTCGCTGATGGTCCACATAAGGGCCGCTCGCATCTAAAAGTTCTGTTTTTTAGATACATCGTACGAGATAGCACCATCGGACCACAACTGCTTGAGCTCCTCAATCAATGGTTGTAGYAAAACGTCTAACTTATCTTTGGGGTTTTGTGGCCCSGGGACGAGAACMCTYAGAAACATATACTGCTCTTTCATGCACATCRAGGGAGGTAYATTGTATGGTGTGACAATCACCYGCCATGAAGAGTATTYTTTTCCYAAACTTCCAAAAGGTTGAAATCCGTCMGTACAWAGACCTAATCTTACGTTRCGAGTTTCAGCTGCGAACTCTGGATGAGTTTGATCGAAGTGCCTCCAAGCCTCAGAATRTGACGGGTGGTGCATGACACCATCCTCTACCGTATGTTCTGCATGCCACCGCATATCATCTGCCGTTGTTTTAGATGCGTACAACCTCTACAGGCGGCCGTTAGAGGAAAATAAAACATCCTCTTGTACGAAACTAAGTTGGACTTGCGCCGTTTAGTTTGTCCCTTCTTCGCGGGTTTGAACCGTGTATGATCACAAAACTTGCACTTATCCACATTCAAATCATCCTTCCAATAAATCATGCAGTTCTTGACGCAACAATCTATCTTCTCTACCGGTAACCCTATACCTCTCAACAACTTCTTACTTTCGTAGAGATTATCTGCAAAATTAAACCCCGGCCGATCACCACGGCCTCCCATGCATGAACAATATATATACAAATTTTTTAAAATCCCGACCGATCACCACGGCCTCCCATGCATGAACAATATATATACAATATAATGGGTGAATAAACCCTAAATTTGAAAGCAAACCCTAATAATCTAATGATAAATCCTAATACAAGATTATTTCTAATTAGGTAGATTCTGAAGTAAACACGTTGTCTATACAGAGCCACACAGCACTCGAATACAGGTCATCGCTTTCCTCGACCACCCTCACCATGTCTGCTCCAAATACGTTGTCTGAATTAAGTATATTTGGAGCCGACATGGGGAGGGCGTTTGAGGAGGACAATCTCTGTACGCGTGCTGTGTGCGCTCTGTATAGACAAGTGTACTCCACAATCTACACAAGTTTAATTATTCCTAAATTGGCTCCTAATTGTGTAATTATTACTAAATTGGCCCCTAATTAATTGATTATTCTTAATTTGGCCCCTAATTAGGTAATTATTACTAAATTGGCCCCTAATTAATTGATTATTCCTAAATTGGACCCTAATTAGGTAAGTATAAATAAATTGGCCCCTAATTAATTGATTATTCCTAAATTGAACCTTAATTAATTGATTATTCCTAAATTGAACCCTAATTATGTAATTATTACTAAATCGAATCCTAATTATGTAATTATTACTAAATTGACACTAATTAAAAAACTAATCCTAATTATAAATCAACCCTAAAGTTATTTCTAAAACTAACCCAAAATTGAACCCTAATTCTAAAATTAACCATAAAACCTAAATTAAAACCCTAAATTGATCTATAATTACAAATTAATAACGAAACTAATACATATAAATAATATAAAAAAAATGAAAAACAAACTAAAAAAATTTACATTGGCGACAGGCTGCGACGGGCGGCGGGCGGCGATGGACGGCGAGCGGTTGCTGCTGCGACGGACGGCGAGCGGCGACCTCCGGCGGGCTGCGGGCGGCGAGACTGGCGACAGGCTGCGAGCTGCGATGGGCTGCGACGGGCGGCGGTCGGCGATGGACGGCGAGCGGTTGCTGCTGCGACGGGCGGCTGGGCTGGACCGGAGCGGAGTGGCGCGGCACGACGACGGACGGCTGGCTGGACCGGAGCTGGGAGCGGCATTTTTCGGCAGAGAGAGAAAGAAGAAAAGAAGAGAAGGAGAGAAAGTGAGGCGGGGGAAGGGGTTGGGGCCGAATTTTAGGTTAAAATCCTGACGGCCAAAGGCCGCCAGGAACGTTGACGGCTTAGCCGCCAGCGTATATATATTTATTTTTTTAAAAAAATATATGCTGACGAGTTGACCGTCAGGATCTTGACGGCCATGACCGTCAGCGTAAATATTATTATTTTTTAATTAAAGATTATATCCTGACGGTCAGAACCGTCAGGATCCTGACAGCCATGGCCGTCAGCGACGCCAAAATGATATACTGACGGGCAATGCCCGTCAGTATAATAAAGCGGGATAGACTCCCGCTTATTCGCTGACGGTTTACTGGCGGCCATGGCCGTCAGCATGTCCGTCAGTATCGTCGATTTTTTTTGTAGTGATCATATACGTCGGGACCTACAACCTTCTACCTCTTTATTACTTTATAGTCGAGTCGATTTTTGATATCGTATCAATGTATGACGCAACAAATAACAAAAATACGTTTAGATTGATTTATAATGAATATTATTATCACCGATCGTTATTTGTTGAATGCATTGATAATCTTTTAAATTTAGGATTTTTTTTTTCTGAGTTTTATATTTAGATTTATTAATTGTATTTGTTGAGATGCATTATTATTTTCATTATTTTTTAAAAATATTTTATTATATTAATAATTAAAATGGGGACTCATCTCCCGTGGTAGTTCAGTCCCTTATTAAGAATTCCCATGCTCGTTTCAAACTGTCCATATAAAGAGAGAGATGATATGTATAATAATACCAGCCCCAGCCCCAGCCCGAATAAATTGGGACAAATTTACATAATTGTTATTTCTAATACAATTTCTTAATTTTTAAAAGTCAACATTGGAGTGTTTAAATATATTCGAAGGGTGTAGTTTGTTTGTATTTTCTTTTATTTAAAAAAAATAAATCCGTTATAATGTCATTCTAGAAGGGGAAATTGAAGATTTTGCAGAAATAATTGTTCTGACATAAACTCTATGCACCTTATAATGTCACATAAGTTGACTTCATCGCCGTGTTTTTGCATAGTTCATACTTAAGTAATCATGTTTTATTTGATAGCCCTTTTCGCCACATAAAAAATAACCAACTTGACATATTTATAATATGATATGTGAGAAATCAAATCTCATGATTATACATAACTTCAAAATGGCAACGGAAGAGTAAAAGAAAATTACATTTACTTAGTAGTTTGAATTTTAATATTAAAAGAAAGCACCATTACATGTGCATCGAGTTTTAACGCAAATAAAATATCCAACTATTGAAAACAAGAGGCGGGTGTAGGACTTAGGCCGATATTGCTCATGCTTTTATTTTGCAAATTAAAATTTGAAAATGAAAGGGAGTAATCCTTTTATTTTATTATTAATTTTTAAATAACGAAAACCTGAAATGAATGAATATGAGATAAAGATATAATAAATATAATTAATTTAATATAAAAATAGTATCACAAAATTTTATTGTCCTAACATTAATCATTATTGAAATGAGGGATCAACAATTTGAAATACTATAGAGAAAAATGAGAATCTGAACTAGACGGTTCAATATTATTAACCATCGTATCAATTGTCTTGCTTTAACCAACCTATGGGTCCGATGATCACAAGTTACGAGACTTATATTTGGAGATGTCAATAAATTTGGTTAAAACGAGGACAGTTTGTTTCGGTCAGGACGGGGATGAGGTTACCCGCTTTAAGCGGGGATGAAGATGAGGTATGTAAGGAAATTGTGGGTTTTTGTGTGGGCGGGTACAGGAATGGGGATAATGTTCTTCCCGTCGGGTACCCGTCCACGTTGAAAACCCGTTTCAAACCCGCATACATTATTATTTAAATATTTATTTTATTTGTATTTTGAACTATTTTTAAATGTAATAGACTAAATATTTGTCATTCTATTTAAATTTTCTTATAATTTTATTTTTTTTATATTTAAGTAGACCTAAAAATAAAGCTCCAAATTTTTTCTTAATTTTTTAAGTAATAAAATTTAGACGGGTACAAGCGGGTATACGGACGGGGTCAGGTGATTGGGTATTGCGGGTGGGGGCGAGGGCGGGGGCAACTAATATACTCGCGGGACGGAGGCGAGGATACCCACTTAATTTTAAGGGGGAGTATGACGGGAATGAGGATGACCTTTTCAAGCGGAGACGGGGGCGGGGAGGCCCGCCCCCATTGTCATCCTTACTTATGTTGACAATTGTCACTCAATCATGGGTAGGATTGGAAACGAGGCAAATTAATTGAGACCAAATAGAGCCAAACTGAGTTTGGCTCGCTTAAGTAGTATTTGGTTGGTGATTGGAAGATAATTGGGAGGAGTGATTGAGAAGTTTTTGAGAAATTTGTGTTTGAGATGAATAATATATCGAAAAATGAGGAAATAGTGTTTGTTAGGTGATTTAGAGAAATTTTTACCGAGTATAAACTCGTTTCGTTTGATATTATTTTAAATTCGTGTACAATTCGAGTTCGATTCGTGAAGAGCTCATTTAATATGCTCGATGAATTTAGTTCGAGTTCAGCTCATTAAAAGCTCGTTAGTGATTTCGACAAAACTTGTTCTAGGTTGACTCATTAGAAAAATTTAAAAAAAAAAAAATCTAAATATGTCTTAAATTCAATCGAAATAACAAAGTGTTAGAAAAGTGAAAATAAGTGAGCAAAATATTTTTTTTTTAAAAGTAAATAATGATATATGTTACCCAAAATTATAAAACTAACATTTAAATTTGGCTTAATTACGAAAAAATCAATTTTATTTTAAAAATACAACCCCCACCCGTCAATATTTCTCTCTTTTGCAAATTACAAAGCCTATCAAGGAGTTTTTATAATACTTGTAACTTTGAAAGATCGCCAGAAATTTTCTTTTAAATATATCAACCTCAAGGTAGTTTATTAAGGTTTGTTTTGGTACTAATCTAAGTATATAGATACATTTATTACGATTTTGTTGTTATTCACTTTAATTTGCTTGTGACTCATTATTGGTATTGTTATGATTGCATTATTTTTCAAACTTAGATGTTGATTTGGTTTAGATTATAATTCTCGAATCATGAATCAACTCAGTAATATCTCTATTATATATTACTAACAGTAACTTATAAATATGATTTTCGTTATGATTAAAAGTTTGCTTACACTAATAAGTTAAGGGCATCACTCTTGTCAGGCCGGATTAACGGATCATCCGTTAGGCCAAAATTTTATACCGTTACATTATAGTATAAAAACCAATACATTATAGTAAAAAATCAATACACCATAATACTAATACAAAAACCAATATATCATAACACGGTCAGATATTTATGAAAAATCAATACTTTTGAGTACAAAAACCAATACATCATAGTTCAAAAACCAATACATTAGAGTATCGAGTCAAATGACTTAACGGGTCATGACCCGTCAATCTGGCCTAACGCAAGTCTTTGCCATAAGTTAAATGTTTTAATATCTAAGTGTGTAATATCTAATTAGATTCATGTACTAATTCTAGTTTTATTATTCTTTTAATTATGATTATTTGGTTAATAGTTTAATTATATTTGGCATGAAATTTTGTTTCATATTTATTGTTCTTAGTGTCTAAATGTCTCATAAAACCACAATTTATTATTATATTATTTTTGTTAAAAGTAATTGGGAGTTATATTTTGCATTGGATATAGTTTCATGTACTGCGTTAACACATGGCCATAATGGTCTAAATGTATCTTACATTAATTTATTATTCTTTTATAAAATATTTTGGTTATGAATAATTGTTTATTCTAAATATATAATTTATAATTTGCAGATTAAATGTATTCAAGCATAAGATAATAATCTAACTGATTTCATTTTGATATTACTTCAGTTTTCTCAAATATATTATCTATTTTTAATATTTAATAGAATTTATTCTATCATTTCTGTTATAACTTTATTTAATAATCACTTTATAACTAATTACATCGATCATTTTCGATAAGGATAAAAAACAACAAGTATTTTGGCGAAATTGCTATTTCCTATTTAGAGATTATCATCAATAATAGCACATAATAACTGGAAATTAAAGTTGATGTCTCCACATAAAAACATACAAGTAGTAGAAAACTCTGAATTACATATAACACACTATCACAAAGAAAAGAGACTAATCAAGAAAACATTCTTAAATGACCTCTAAAACACAGACCAATATTACATTTCTTCTAATTCATGTCTCTAATTAATCCACCACCAAAAATAAAAAATAAAAAATAAAAATCATCCTCTCAAACTATGAGGTAATTCAGTTTACAACAGAAGGGTAATTAACATGGCCAAAATCATTTCTGACCATGAAAAAAATTTAAAGTGGGAAAAAACCCTTCTTCAAAAATGAACCTCATAACAAAACAAGCTTCTAAGTTATAATCTGAAATGGTGGAGAGACCAAACACGCCTTTAGAGCCCATGAATCAGCAAAACAAAGCAAATTATTGTCCCATAAATAAATATAATACAAAGAACTTCAATATTTCACATCAATGTCTTGAGAGCACCGCGTAAATTCTTCACTAACTCCTTCATATTCATACTGAACTCTTCATCCTTCTGCAAGAACAAACAAGAATATATTTATCATAAAATTCAAAAACAATTACAAAA
>BMAC01000171.1:0-42075 GCA_014905375.1 Phtheirospermum japonicum
ATAATAATAATAGTGATAATAAAAACAAATAAATGGGCTGGAATGTAGTTTTTAATCATGTTTTGGGAATTTGGGGATTCAATCGAAGTATGGCAGAATGTCTGGGGGTCAATTGGCAATTTCTGGAAAAAGGGTTGGAATTAAAAGGGGAAATCAGCCCTAATTTCCTAAATTTCTCCCCTCCCGTCTCTTTGCCCTTTCCCCCTTTCTCCCAAAAACTGAAATCGGCCGGTGTTGCACATGGCGATCGGACGGCAGTCGATGCACGGCGCAGCACGGCGGAAAACGTCGGCTATTCGGCGGCGGCGCTCAGGGCCTCTCTCTGGGCCCGAGCGAATTCCTTCTCCGTCCTCCCTCTTTCTCTAGTTCGAAGCCGGCGGGTGAGGCGTTCGGCAAATCAGGCGACGACTCGGCGAAAGGGTGCAAGGCGGCTGAGGCGACGCTCCATCGTCTTCGGGCCCGGGTTGGAAAAACGGCGGACGTCTGGAGGGGTTGGAACAGGGATGGTGGCGTGTACAGACGATCGTGGGCTCGTTGGGTTTGTTTTGGTTGGGTTCGACCTGGGTTAGGGTTTGACGACGAATTCGGGCCGGTTGCTCGGCGAGGGCGTGCGGCGAGACACAGGTGACGGGGCTCGACGATCCAGAAGTCGGGCCGTGGCAACGTCGGCTTGGGCTGCGGCTTCTGGTTGGGTTTTGGTGGGTGGCTTGTCGAGTCTGATTGTGGTGACGTTGGCTGGGGCTGTGGCTCGGCTTGCGACTGGGCGACTCGGGTTTTGCACGGGCCGGAGCAGGGTGGCGGTCGGCAGTCGAGGTGCGCCTGGTGTTGGGTTGAACGGGCGGCCGTGGCTGGTGGCAGGCGTGGGGTTGTGGGCTGTGGTGGTGTCGGTTTTGCCGTGGTTGGCTTGGGCGACGATTGCGTAGAATATGGCGGTCGGCCGACGGTTGGGGGTTTTGGATGTCGGATTGGCCGTGGTTTGGTTGAACTTTTCGGACGTCGTGGGCTTGGCTACGAGGGGCTGCTGGGGGTTGTCGGGTGGCGACGGGTTTGGGTCGCTGTGGGTTGCCGGAAACTGGGGGGTGACTCGGGCTGTGGTGCTCGGGTTAGGATTTGGCCAAATTGGGCGGCGTTGTTGGCTGTCGGCGACTGGGAGTTGGGCCGTGGGTTTCGAGTCGGTGTTGCCGTGGTGGTTTGCAGGTGGTGGTGAGTTCGGACGTCGTTTTGGTTGGTTCGGGCCTGAAGGCCAGCACGACGACGAGTTGTAGTTGGTTTCGGGCCACGACTTGGAAACGGTGGTCGTGGTTTGTGGTCGTCGGCTGGAAGGTGGCTATGGCTGTTGTCTCGGCTGGTTCTCGTGGGTGGTTTGTCGGGATGTGTTCGGGTTGTTGGCGAGGTTGTTCGGGTTGTTGTGACGATGGATGTTGGGCTGGTGTTTTGTGGTTGGAATCGGCAGCCGGTTCGGTTACGACGGCTGCCGGATTATGGTTCAGAGCAAGGAAAAAAAAATAATAATAATAATTTTCAAACACCAGAAAAAAAAAGATTACCTCTTGCGTCTGTTTACTTGCGGCTGAATTGCAGAGACAAGAAAGAAAAAAAAAGACTTTGGTTTATAAAGCAAAGATGGGCTTAATTTAGGAAAGTTAGGGCTAAGACTTAGTGGACTCGGGCTAACTATTGGGCTTCGATTGGCTTGTTTTTAAGTCCGGAAAAAAAACGATCCATTAGACGTCCTAGAATTTTAAAACTGAATAAGCCCATTAGTACTTTAAAAGATTAAGAATAATTATAATACAATTAAATGTAATTATTCTATAAATAAAAATTTATTTCATGGACAATTCATTAGTAATTTAATTAAATTAATAAGTTGCTAATTAATTATAATAGTTCCTTAGAAATTTATAATGAACTATAAATTCGCTTAATTAGAGTTTCAAATTATTTACAATAACTATAGTATAGATAAATTATAATAATTTTAGAAATCGAAATTATTTCAGAAACGACTTAATATTAATTTAAATAAATAATTAAATCACTAAATAATTATATTAATCTCTTAGAAAAATGATAATGTAATTTTATTTGGAAAACGAATTATAAATTCGTTCAAATAGCATTCTTAAATTATTTAATAATAAAAATAGGAATTTGTTTTATGGCGACGAGCTTGGGGACTAGAATTATATTTTTAATGCATGATGATAATTAAATAAATAAATAAAAATGCACTGGATGTATGGATGTTACATAGCGTCAACTGACGCGCGCTGGTGCTCGGCGGGACTAGGCAGACTTGGTCGGCAGGTGTGCGCATCGGCTGGGCGGGTGCGTCGACTGGGTGGGTCGACATCGAAGCTTCAGCAAGTTGCGTCGACAGTGGTGCATCGACATCGACGCTTCAGCAAGTTGCGTCGATAGTGCGTCGACGCTGCGTCGACTGACGCGGATCATGGCTCGCGTCGACGGGGCGTCGACGGTCGCGTCAGTCGACGCGACTGCGCGTCTGTCTCCAATTCTCGATCTTTTGTTACTCGTTTCACCGGAAAGCTTGTTCTTCACTTCTTGAACATCGAACCTCGTTTATTACGCGTTAAACTCTTCCGGTTACTTAGCTGTAAGGTGAAAAACAACGAAATATCACCTACTTGCATCAATTACGATCAAAATGCGGTAAGATAAGCTGGAATTATAAAAATACGAGATTAAGCTTAAATCGTCCAACTTATACCAAAAACTAATAGAAATACGAACTAAAAAGCTAATAAAAATAAGGACAAATCTACTCTAATCACCTACCTATCCTATGCAAGGTTCAACTGTTGCATTTTATCACCAAAGCTCCCATCGTCGAAACTTTCTTCATGTGAGAGATTGTTTGAAAATTGTAAAGGAAATTATATAATCTTCTTTGAGCTTCTTGTCTAAGCCTCTTGCATAATTGGTGGTAAAATTCAGGCATGAATATCAGTTTACCAGAGACGAAAGGTAGTCCAATTTACCAATCTTATCCTATGAAACAGACGTCCGGAATAGGGGACGATTCTGTTTTAAAAAAAACGTGTTAAACACGTGATTCGCATTTATTTATACTTTTCGATTTCAATTTTTTACGTTGTCAAAATTGTTTGATAATTTGTATTAAAAAATATCCCTATTCAATTATTATTTATTTTATTTTGTAAAAGTTTTTCCTGCAAAATATATCTTCATAAGGGACAAAGTACATTTGTTTTTATGTTATCACTCGCATTATGTGTCGAATAATATGCACACGACATTAGACAGAGTACCCAAGAATGGAATGCAAAGCAAAGAAGAAATATCTTTCACGTAAATTGATGGGTCTTGTAATGTTAGGTTATTTGACTCGCTGTTATAATATATTTATTTTTGTAATATGATATTTTAATTTTTGTATTTGAAAGTATAAATTTTTTGTAAATTTTATTATCAAATATTATAATGTATTGACGATATTATAATGTATTGATTCATATAATATGATACATTAAATGTTATACTACAATTTATTAGTTATAGTATGTCGGATCATTCGTCAATTTAATCTGATGAATAATTTGTCAATTCAGCGTGACAAGAGTGTTAAACAAGTTTTTTTTAAAGAGATGCTCTTGGAGGTAATTTCCCTTGAAAGATTGAAGGAACCAAAAACAGAAAGGAGTAAGAACAAGTTGGGCCATGTTATATTTTTGGGAGATTTTGCAATAACATGACTATATCTTTATTTATTTAATTAAAATTATTAGATCATTTCAAAAAATAACTAATATGATAGATCAATGAATATAAATATAAAATTATGAGATACACGTACTTCACGATACCGTAATTATTTCATATAATTTTTCATTTCATAACAAAAGGACATGTATCAAATACACAACACGCTAACTTATCATAGTCTGCCCAATTTCTTTTGCTTATTTTGCTGGTTTTCAAAAAAAAAAATTCTCTGTTAAAAGTGGGGCATTTAACATGGCATAATTTGACCTTTGTTATTTCGTTATCTTGCTTATAAAGGACATGACAGGTTGTTTAGTTTCCACAAATCTTTCGGGAAGTTGGTAACAATTAGGTGAAGTAGCTATGGCACGTGGTCTTTTTAAGCAAGTAGATCATGAATCTTTAAGCAATGATTGGGTTTTGGGTTTCAAGATTTCAATTACAATGAGGGTAATTGCAAAAATTACTCGAGATTTAACCCAAGCGTAGAAAGACCAAATTATCTTTGCAATTGTTTTCCAATATGATATGTTCACGAATAAGAATCACATTTAATTACAAAGAGGTTTGCATCTTCTTAACATTTATTCCCTATTCAAGGCTAAACTTGTAAATTAAAGACAAATCAAGGGAGTAATTGCAATTTAAAAAGATAACTTGGCTTTTCCGAAATTAGAATAACCTTAAGGATTACTTTTGTAATGACCGAAAAATATAATGAAGTCTTATTAGAAGAAATAGGAAAAGACCCTATAGAAATTTTTTAAATTTAAAACGTTAGAGGTATTTTATCTAAGCATTGTTGGGTCGAATTAAATAAATAATACATGATTAAATTGAAATAGGTAAAATAGTGTGGATCTAGAAGAAACTGAAAAAATGGATCGAAGTATCGTTGACACACGCATCTCGGCACTATTCAAAGCTGAGATGCTTGTGCCACCTGCGGCATGTTGAAACTTAAAAAAAAAAAAAGATAAAATTGATACCCGCGTCTTGGAGTTTTTTTGGGGTGAATTTGAAAATAAAAATGATTCTCGACACTACCGTCCCAAAACCGAATTGAAAAAAAATAAAAGATATGGGATGCTGGTGGCAATAATATCTCTGGTCAAACTGCAAAATAAAAATAAAATTGCTAACCCTACTAATATATCCCGCCCCCATTTCCTTTTCTCATTTCTTCTTTCTTCATCGTTCAGCATTCTTCAACTTCTTGGCAGCAACACTATGGCGGCACGGCAAGAAGCAAGACAATTCTTAACCTTAACCTCTTTATTTATGATAATAAAATTAATTATTTGTACAAGTTTTTAGTTAATTAGTTTAAGAAATAATTACTTGTTGTTGATGAAAGTATTGTTAATTATTTGTACATATGAGTTTATTTGTTAATTATTTATAAATATTGAATTTATTTGTTTGTAAAAGTATTTGTAATTATTTGTGAATTTTAGTATATTTGTTAATTATTTATGAATTTGTTTGTGCAATATTGTTAATTATTTGTGAATTTGGTTTATTCGTTAATTATTTATGAATATTAAATTTATTTGTTTGTTGAAATATTTGTAATTATTTGTGAATTTGATTTATTTGTTAATTATTTCTTAATATTGAATTTATTTGTTTGTTTAAATATTGTAATTGTTTGTGAATTTGCGTTTATATGTTTATTATGAATAGTGAACTTATTTGCTTGTGGAAATATTTTTAATTATTTGTCAATCTGAGCTTATTTGTTAATTATTTATAAATATTGAATTTATTTATTTGTGGAAATATTTGAATTTATTTGTGAATTTGAGTTTATTTTTTAATTATATATGAATTTTGAACTTATTTGTTTGTGAACATATTATTAATTATTTTTGAATCTTGATTTATTTGTTAATTATTTATGAATATTGAGTCTATTTATTTGCAAAAATATTGTTATTTATTTGTGAATTTGAGTTTTTTTCTTCTATGTTAATAATTACTTGTCTGTTTGTAGAAATATCCTCTTCTTTTCAAAATGCATTATCCAGAAAATTGTTGACATGAAAATTTTTGTTTATTAGATGTGAACATAAGTTTTAAATAATGGGATATGCAAAAACTACCCTTGGGTTCTAGATTAATTAAGGAAAAATATGTCTTTTGAAAAATTTGAACACGCGCACCCAAAATAACTTTGAACTCCACATTTAGAAATTATTACAAATTGACAAATCAAACTCAATTTCTTTTTAATTCTTAAACATCTATATCATTATTACTTTTGGTTAATTTTTATTTTAATATGTATTTTGATTATGAAAATTAATTGCTTATGATTTTCTACAACGGGGAAAATAATTTCTTAAGATCTTTGAGTCAAAACTCATCACAACTGATGAACACAACTTTTAAGCACATTTTACGACTTAGTTAGTTATGTTTCAACTATTGTTTGTGCTTTTATAATGTCTTTTAACTTTATTTTATATTATTGAATGTTGTTATGTGTTTGGTATATTTTTGTAAAATTTTGGAGCTTAATTGGACTTAAAAGAGCATAAGGATGAAAATAATGAGGATTTGGACTAGAGTAAAGGAAGAGAAGAGTTTCATTGAGCCAAACTGGAGTAAGACCATGCAGCCACAGAGTAAACGAAGCCCAGAAGTCGCGACCCATATCTCAGTCACGATTCGACCCGCTACTGCGGGTCGCATTTATGGCTTGAGGTCGTGACCCAGCTCCTGACTACTAAGGCGTACTGTGGCCTAATTTCAGGAAGACTGTTCGTGACTTGATTCTCAGTAACGAATGACCCAAAGACGTTACAGAATGTCTCCAAACAGAGTTAATGGCTGAGATTCATTTTTAGCTATAAAATGTGGCCCATAGCATATCTAGAAACATGTGAGTTTAACAATTTTTATTAGAAAATATCATCCACCATAGTTTAGTATCAAACTATGAGATTGAGAGAGTTTGAAAAGGAATTTGGAGAAGAAACACCTAACACACAAAGATTGAAAGATACACATGCTTTTATGATTTAGCATTTCATTATGCAAACTAAGTGTTTGATGAAATATTTGACTAAGTTTATGAACATGTTTAGCTAATTTACTATTATTGTCGGGTTTGGTATGATTAATGATAGAATGTTTTGATAATTATTTCAATTCAAGTACGGTCTTTTCACTTATTTTAGTGTTTTAATTTTATTGGTTCATGGCTTCTTGACGACCTTTTGACTTCTAAAAGTTGTGATTTATTGAGAACCTTTAAAAACTAATAATTCGATAAATCATAATTCGACATATGAGGTTTATAAATAGACTTTCAAACATGGAACACTCCAATCAACAAGAACGAGAGGTTTGGGATTAGTAGTGAAGTTGTATTAATCTTTTAAACCTTTTGGAGTTCTAAGTATGGTTTCAAATAGATACGTTGTTTTATATTTAGAATCTACAACTTAATCAATATGAGAAAAGGGTTAAACTACAATTGTGACAGACTTATAAGTGAATTGTAATACAATATACTTGATATAATGAAAAAGGATAAATATTAAGAATTCATTACAACCCCAAACCCCACAATATCTCTAACATTTGATTATCTCAATTTCTCAAAGTGTGCTTGCTCTTGGATAAATTTTTAGTTGACACTTTTGATTAGTTACTGTAATGATAAAAACCAAATCAAATTTCTATCTTTTAGACAAAACTACATTATCCGTATAATATTACTTATCAACAATAAATATTTATATGGTCCTTGTGGGATTGGACTTTGATAATTCCATGCTACACCACACTGTATACTTGCAGTTAAGTAGAGTATACAAACGAACAAGCTTTTAAAACTCGAACAAGTTTTTGGCGGCATTTCCGGGGAACCATTTGATTTAAGTGGGTAAATATAATTAATAAATTGGTTTTAATCTAAACACTAGTTATATATTTTTATTAGAGTTTATATTAGTTGTATTGTATGTGGTGCATGCAGACACATTCTAAAGGGGAAGCTTTGGAACCCATCAACTTAAAAATTGAGGCGACTTGTAGATGAAACAAGTCCAAAAGTGTTAGAGTCAAGATGGTTGAAGATTCGGTCAATATCAATGACCAAATAAATCAACTCCAACAATAAATATAAATGTTGCACACACACATGAAACAACAAGCATAACCACAATAAAACACAAAACTGGCTATCCGTACCATGTTTTAACCCATTTCTAACCAAGTCCATGGACGATCAAATAGTCTAGCTAATGCCAACAACTTTGTGTTGAATATGGAATTGATCACGATGGTTCAATATAAACAATTTGACAGAAGTGCCATGAATGACCCGAACGTGCATTTGGTGCAATTCTTAGAGATTTTCAAGACCGTCAAGATGAATGGAGTCTCGAATGATGCAATAAGACTCACTTACTTCCTTTTTCATTAATGGATAAAACAATGTTCTGGTGAAGCATACTCGACTTTGGAGCCATTGACACATGGAATGAGATGTGTCAAAAGTTTTTATTCAAATTTTTTGATCGAGCAAAATATTGAAGTTCTGAGCGAGATTACCCAATTTCGCCAATTAGATGGAGATCACTTACACGATACTTGAGAAATAGTTAGAGAACTATTGAGAAATTGCCCTCAACATGATTTTCCCGAAGATAACTTTTACAATGGGCTAAGCGAGAACATAAAGGTTATGGTAGACGCCTTATCTGAAGGTTCTTTTTTAGATAAGATCACCAATGAGTCAATGACTATTCTTAAAGAGATGGAGGCCAATAGTTATTAATAGGTGACAAAATGATTGATGATGAATAAATTCACCATGGCATGCAAGAATGGTGCGATGCCCGCTATAACACAATCATTATCGGGGATGAATAACAAGTTTGAAATGTTTATGTCGCAAAGTTTGGGAATTTTATGAGTCGGTTAAGTGGAGTTGACATGCATGAAGGGGTTGAAGATGTTAATATTATTAACTAAATAAACTTTAACAATAATTACAGAGGCAACAAAGGCGAAAACAAATATCATCCGGGGATGAGAAACCATCTGAATTTCTCCTACACCAATCCAAAGAACGCACTCCAACCACCACCAGGCTTTTTAGTGATAAACGAAGTGATAAACAAGAAGTTAAGCATAAAAGAAACGTCCACCGCATTTATGGATGAAAAGAAGTCTCAGTTCGAGAAGGGCGAAGCAAGAAAGGGTCAGATGGAGGCAAATCTATCTTAGATGAATAGGTCGGTTGAGACCCTTATGAAATCACTCGAGACCCAAATCTCACAGTTGTCTACAATATTGAGACAAACATAAGAAGGGGAAATTTCTTAGAAACACAGAATTAAACCTAATATAACAAGTGAATGCAATTCATCTAAGAAGTGGGACGCATTATAAAGGACCTAAATGTTGGACAATGAACGTGAACTTACTACAGATGTGGAAATAGATGTCGAATAAGATGTGGTTGAAGTAGAAATTGAAAAGGGGGCTGAGAATCATAAATTTAGCTCTACTTGCCTTAATCCTTCTATATTCATTACCGTTTTTACAAAGAACTAAAAAGAAAAAAATGGATGATAAATTTTCTAACTTTTTAGATATATTTTGAAAAGTCCATATAAACATACCATTTGTAATGATTTAATGTAGATGCCAAACTACAGAAGGTTCTTGAAGGAGGTGATGAGCAAAAACAGAAGACTTGAAGATTATGAGATCGTGAACCTTACAAAAGAATGCAGTTCAATCATTCAAAAGAATTTGCCCTCCAAATGCAAGGACCCCAGGAGTTTCAAGATCTCGTACACTATCAGGGGAAGTTTATTAACAACCGCTCTTTGTGATTTCGGTGTGAGTATAAACCTTATGCTATTATTAGTATTCAAGAAATTCGAGATTGAAAACATCCAGATGACAAAAATCATGCCCAAATGGTAGATATATGACGTACCCAAAAGATATAATTGAGGATGTGCTAGTAAAAGTTGATAAGTTGGTATTCCCTAAAGACTTTGTATTTTTGGATATGGAAGAAGACAAAATGTACCATTGATTTTAGGGTGGACAATTTTTTGCAACGAGTCGAGCCTTTGTTGATGTTGAAAAGGGAGAACTCACATTGTGTATCAATGATAAGCAGAAAATTTCAATATTTATAGTTCTATTAAAATATGTGATAATGTGCCTGAATTGAGAAGTGTAAAAAGATAGACAATTTCGACACTAGTGTTGAAAATGTTTCAATCTCAATTTTGAATTGAGTTATCCATAACTCCCTTGATTTGTGTTATGATATTGGTGAAACAGAAGATTGTGAGCAAAAAACATGGATGAAGGAAGGAAGAAATTTGAAGGAAAGGAACGAGATGGTGACAACAACATCATTTAGAAAACCGATCTCTTAACAAGAGAGAAAGACAAAAAAAGAAGCATTGGTAGATGATTCAAGCTTTTGTGTGTGCCTACTTATAAATAATTGTCAGAAATTTAAAAGTTTGCCCGCAAGAGAACGGGATCGCGTGTAGGTTGGCAAGGTTAACTCGAGTCGTCTCTCAAGGAACATGCTATCGAAATCTTGAATAGTTTGTTCAATCACAAGTAACACGAAAACTTATACAAATTGGGAGGGGTTTTTATTTGTTTAGATTATCTAGGAATTTAAAACGCATGAACATTAATTAAAACTAAGTAACTTCAACTAATTAATCAACTAGAAACATGTAAATTCAATCCCAGAAAGCAATCTACGAATTCAAATAAGATCAACTAGCATAATCGAAAAGCAATTATCTAAAGCGTAAGTTAAGCGAAATGAATTATCTAGCATGAACAATAACTCAACATTAATTAAACTAAAATGAAAGATTACGAATCCGAATACCAAAAGTACCTAGGGTTTGAAACATGAAATGATTCAAGAACAATAATTGAAAAGCTACTACTTAATCGCATAAATTAAACTAAGAAAGCAATTAAAGAGTTTAGAGTACTTATTTAAACTAAGAAATTGCACTAAATTCTCCAGCTAATCCAGAGAGATTGCGTAGACTTTTACCGTGAATCAAATCTCGGACAAAAGTTGGAACTTAGAACTTGCGACTCTCAAATCTTTGGTCTCGATCTATTATTATGTGGTAAAATGTGGATGTGTGTTGTTCTTGAGCAAAAGGACCAAAACTAAGAGTATGGGCGTGATATGTGTGTTGTGGGACGGATTAAGAGAGGGGTTTTTATAATTTTCCCTTGTCTTGGAGCATAAGTTAACCTAAAAACACATTTCCCGCACGTTGGCGTCGACGAGTGCGTCGGTCGATGAGGAAGGACTCGGCGGTAATGCTAGGCAGGGCGCGCGGGTCGGCTTGGAAGGTGTGGCGTGCAGCAGTTGGCAGCGTCAATGGGCAGTGGTGCGCGTCGGTCGACGCTCAATGGGTCGACGCTCACAGAGAGTTGCGTCGGCCAGGTGCGTCGATTAGTGCCGGAAAGCATCGAGTGACGCGGGTGACTCTCGGAAGCCAACGTCGGCAGTATGGGCATGGCTCGGCAGGCAGCGTAGGGCAGTGATACTATAACGGTTCCAGATGGAAAACCGTTATAGATAATCGTCAGCATCAAATTCTTGCTACTCCTTCACCGGAAGCCTCGAGCTTTGTCTCTCGATCATCATACTTCATTCATTGTGTGCTGAACTCTTCCGGCTACTTAGCTATAAGGTGAGAAACATCAAAATATCACCTAAATGCATCAATCTAGATCAAAAGGCTCTAAAATAAGCTCGAAGAATAAAAATATGAAATTAAGCTTAAACTATCCAACTTATACCGAAAATAATAAGAAAAACTAAATAAAATACTAATAAAAATAAGGATAAAATGTACTAATCAACTACCCCACGCTTATTGGTTTGTTCGTTCTCGAACGAGCGATAATTTCAAAGTACAAAAAGAATGAAAATTAGCTCAAGCACTGAGTCGTGTCGTGCTACATACATAATTTTGAAAAGATAGATATAAGTCATGCAACGTCAAACACTCCACCCTTATTACATTGTCGCTTCATAAACAAAATTATGCATCCTCTCAAAAGGGTAATATATGGGTTTTCGCTCAAAAGCACTCAAGCAATGCTGCGTAGGACGTGTATACACTCAAATCATACAAATACAAGCACAATAAATAAGAACCGAAAATCAATCTCTTTTCAATCGCAAATTAAGTGTGTTATCGAACTAAGAATTGGAAAAGATCTTTTTGGGTTGTAACGTAAGGCTCTTTGGACGGGTATGGAATATATAAGTCGTGTGGCTAACTCACGATCTAACGTGATCAATAACTCACCAAACCTATTCTAATCGCGAAGAAAAGTGCTTCACCTTGCTCAAAAAAAACAAAAAAAAAAAAAAACTCACTTAACACTCAAAACGTAGCCTTTAAACATAGGCTATTTCTCAACTCGATACTCTACAACTGACTTTTTGCTCAAACCACTTAATCAACATAGAAGCTCATGAAGTGCTTCTTCTTTCAAACACAACTCTGGCCTCTTAAACATTAGGCTTCATAAAAATAAAATAAACACAAGCCTTTATTAGCGCGTAGGCAATGACTAAACATGAAACAACAAGACTCACCATCCTTTTTTTTCTTCTTTTTTTTTATTTCCCCCTTATTATTATAATTTTTATGGGGTATATATATATTTATTTTATTTTCTCTTTCTTTTCGGATGGTGGTCGTTAATTATAAAAATTCATAAATCCCTAATAAAATTCCCAAAACACTAATAGCCAGTAAAATGGCGAACTCCTACCCCACGCTTTTAATGGGTTGGTAGGGGTTGACTCAATAAAATCACTCAAGGCTATAGGCATGGATTATTTAGATATGATTGGCTCATTCGGAATTTATAGTGGCTACAAATATGTGCATATAGCCGGAATAGGGTTTTTTCTGTGCCTTAACCTTATTTTCAAAATCAACTACACACAGCGGTTTCAAAGAGATATCAAGACTGAAACTTATTCAAGCACATGCAAAGATGATAATCACTCAGGCTTACTCACAGGCTTTATGCATGAAAAAGTTTTGAACTGACCTGTTTTTTAGGTTTTGCGAAATCAATTGCGTCCAAGTACCATTTTACAATATATAAATATAATTTTGATAAATTCTGAAAAATTTATGCACTTATGCACGCTCAAAAGACAAAATCCTCAAATCTAATCTTAGTTAACTTCGACAGGCAAGCCAGACAAACACAATTCAGCGCAGAAATAGTAATCAATCACCTAAAAATTATGCATTTCAAAACAACGACGTTAAATTGCACACTTTCAATCACAAATCATACTCAACCATCCCCCCTCTAAAAATGTGGCAAACTCTTGATTGCCATAAATATAAAACCAATTCAAACGAGGAAAGGGGTAACAAAAAGTCCCTGAAAATTCGATAGTTGAGTTCCTCTAAAAATGCTTGTGCAATTATCCTTCGTCTTGGATCGCGTGATTGGATTGTCTTGAACAAACCTATTAAGAAAAGACAAACAAATAAAAATACAAACAAACAAACCACGATTGCGATCAATTGCTACGCGAAAGTGCCCGGTGGCACGTCTTTTAGGATTTGAAACGGCCGGATTGCGGCTCAACATCGTAAATGGATGGGTTGCAGCTCATCAAAAAGTTTCTGGACTGCGGCTAACTTGGGTCGAATTGTGACCTCGACCGACGAAAACGAAATCCATAAAAATTAGGCGGCAGACACTACTAGCGGTAGCATGTAGCGGTAGGTTGCCTAGCGGTAAGCTCATCGTTATCCCTGATTGCTGCGGCTAGCAGTAGGTTCAGTGGTTGATCGTCATTGTTAACGCCTCGAGTGAAACTAGCAGTAAGGCCTTGCGGTAGCGAGCTACCTCTATATTACCGTTAGTTATCCATAAAAAGCACTCGAAATAGAGGATGATATCAACCAACTCTTTAGTTAGGTTAAGACTCATGAACGGATGATTGCTAATGTATTACGAAATAATGTTGGAGTTTTTTTATCACCTTCAAGGTCGAGAGGGTGAGGATATTAAGAGATCCGATAGCGGTCTCTTTTCAATTGAACAACACTGACCACTACCTCACGTTGGCCCAAAGTACGGATCTCTTAAACCTCCCTGGTGGAGGTTACTGTAAATGTTTTCTACAAAAGTATAACTAAAGAAAATCTTGGGCTAGTATTACAAAGAAAGTCAAAGATAGAGACAAAAAATTGATTTGAAGACGTCTAAAGCCTCAGAGAATCAAAACCCGGTGTTTCAATACATTTAAAGGGTGATATCATCAATGATACTTGCTTCATACAATAATGGAGGCGTGCGGAAGAAAGAATTGTTGGCATATTTGTGTATAATATAGGGAACAAAGTTTAACATAGCATGGGCCCTCATTGAGTAATTTCTCTCTCAATCGAATAACAAGAAAAGGGTATATTTGTATGTGTGGCTTCATCACACCCATTGCCAATTTGTTATGAATCCATCATGGCCCTTGGAGAGTCACCATGAGGAACAATGAGCTAAACCTTGAGCACTTGAAGATATCAAGGAGGATCATTCCATTTGGTGTTCGTTATTTGTTCCAACAACGGGCAAAGTACAACTTTTTGATCCTAAATCTGGCACTTAACTCACTCAAGAGTCTCCATAAAAGAACTAATTGAACTCTCGATTCGCAAGAACATTGAGTGTTCGTACGAGATTTTGATAGAGAGCATGAAGGCCCAAGTCCCAATAATGACGAGGCGGGGCCCTCATGACTCCAAACGAGGGAGGAGCATGATTCTAACCAGATCGATAGGTTGGAAGAACGTGTGAATGAGATACATGGGAATCAAGTAAAAATGCTATTAAATATGAGTATAATGATGAGGATGGTGTGGAGAATGGATAACTTCCACATCGCTCGGAATGACTATGCCACCGAACCCGACACGCCGTGAATTTTATGAGTTACGACCAAAGTAAGTCCAACAAAAATATATTCACAAGACTTATCAAAATTTAAAAAGGCTTCTCAAGAGAATAAATTAAGATTATTACTAACAAATAATAAGAAATAAAATCTCAATAAGGCTAATCTAGGGATTATTTTATTTATAGTAGTTTATATATGTATAATGCTGGAATTGGGTTTTCAAAAAGTTGCCAAAATTATTTTCAAGTTAATTCATGCACATGAAATCTCGAGACAAAGAAAGGCAAGTTCTAAAGAGATACACACATAACGGTAATTCAAACGAGAAAGAAAATGTACATATCTATGATTTATCAATCAAAAAGGTCCAAATCTCATAAGCATATCATTTTTCTTGAAAACATAAAGATAAAGAAAATTCAGTTAGAGTATAATAACCTTGTTCAAGCATGTGTTTTATAACATATAATTTTTTTGAAAATTATCTCATCCTTAGCACATCATCAACACAATTACAAAAGAGATGCACACAAATGCAATTCATCAAATATTATTATTATAGACCCAAACATCCACATTTTCTTATAACCTCTAAAAAGTAATTAAGCATGCAAATAAAAGAAATTTTAAGAAACATAAAATAAATTGAAAAATAATTAATGCGATCCTATATGAAGTGCGAAAATTAAAATAAAATTTTAAACTTTGAATTGGTTGGTATTGGATGAGGGTTAAAAAAAGATTATAAACAATAAGAAGCAAAGTCAAAATTTTCTTCAAGTTAATACAAATAAGTTAGTAGTCTATGATAGAAATTGGGTTGTAAAAGACAAATTCTTAAAGGCTAATTTTTTCAAAATTGTTGGTTTCTTGGGTTAAGGAGTAGTATAAAAAGCTTCCAAAGTTTAAGTGAGGGTAGTTGTGGTATTTTTGTGCGTTAGTTCACATTATAATCACTTTTGCGCACCTATCCCAAGAGCCTACATTACAACCTTAATAAAGACCTATTTGACTCTTGTCATTTTGTACACACTGAGAAATGGAGAGATAATAATTTGCAAGCTTTTGTTAGAATGCATGCATTGACGTGATATTGAGCATATACACAACCTAATCAAACACTTGTGTGAAGAGTGAAACACTTACTTTGTAAGGATCATTAATTTTTGAAACAAGAATTTAAAGGTATAAAAGGTGTTTTGATCAAGTTATTAATGTTGTGTTTATATTTTGAAAAACGATTCTTCTAAAGAAAAATACATCATCACCCATTTTTTTGCCATGTCCATACTTGTGTTTTTTGCTATATTGTATCTCTTTATTTTGTTTCATCGAGAACAGTAAGTCCTTAAGTTTGAGGAAGTTGATAAAGATATTTTTAAGCACATTTTGGAACTTATTTAGTTAGGTTTCAACTGTTGTTTATATTTTTATAATGTCTTTTAGAATCATTTTATATTTTTGGATATTTTACGTGTTTGGTATTATTGTTGTTTTTGTAGGAGTTTAGAGCTTTATTGGGCTTAAAAAGCATAAAGATGAAAATAATGAGGATTTAGACTACAGTTAAGGAAGATAAGAGTTCATTGGGCCTGATCAAAGATTTCTTAGCACTCTAAGAAATCGTCTCCTCAATAGTACCAAGTCGATTATAGAGCGGTAAGTTTTCCCGAGTCGTGTCTCTCGACGGTTGGTGTTTTTATTTAATCTCTTATTAATCTCAATTAAACTAATATAATCTAATAAAGAAATAATTCATTGGTTTGGTTTGAGTTTTATGCTAAAGCTTGAATTGAAATGAAAACTTGAAAACACTAACTAATGAAAAGGTTAAAGAGAATTAAAAACTTGCTTGAAAGTACTAATTCTAATGACATTAATTAAACACTAATTAAAAACCTTAAATAAATTAAAACTTCTAAACTAAAAGAAAACTTGTAGATTGAAAGAGAAAGTGGAGGGAAAAACAAAGCCTTGAAAGTTGCAAGAAGTCAAAGAGCATTAAATTTTGAAGAAGTCAAATTGATTGAAAAAGGAAATCCCATATGCCTTTCCAAGACCAAAATTTTGTCTAGCTAAAAGGAGTAAAAAGATTCAAGACTATGCTACAATGAAGTTTTTACCAAAATAAGAATACCAAGCCAAAAGATTGAAATGGGAATTTGAAATGCTAAGAACAACAATATAAAGTAAAATCTAATAGCCAACACAAAACAATAACAATTAATCAAGAGCAACACAATAGAGAATAGAAAGATTATTACCAACATTTCTCCAAACAAGTTCTTCAAAGTCTAGCTTACAATCTTCAAAATACAAGAACAACTACAACAAAACACGAACCACAAATGAAGGAGGTGTCACCTTCTCCAACACTTGTTATGAAAATTGATTTGCACATATTTGTATGTGATTTTCGTGTGTTTTTGCATCGTGTGTTGTGTGCTTTTAGGGTTTTTAGGTTTATTTTTCTTCTCATTTTTCTTCCTTTTGATAATTTCCGTTTCATATCATGTTTAATATTTTTCTACTCTATTTTATAAGTAATAGTCTAATTTTGCTCTATTTTCATGTTTTAGCTTCAATACGAAGAAGACGATATGCACGACGTGTTGTCGATCCCGCAGCCAGCGCCGCATCAAAGCCGGGAGACGCCCGCGTCGGACGACGCTAGGTCGATGCAAACTCTCTGTTGCATCGACCTTTGCTCCGCCATTCGACGCACAAGCCGACGCAAACTTGTAGTTGCGACGATCCATGCACGCGTCAGTCGACGCCCTGCCTGGTCAACGCGAGCAGCCTGACTCGCATCGACGTCGACGCTCGGCACGCGTCGGTCGACGCTCTGGCAGTTTGAGCAGTTATTTCGGGAGAAACTATATAAACCTGTCATTTTCACTTCATTTGGTAGGCTAGAACTTGGGGGAAGGTTCGACAATTGCTAAGATCCCTCGGTTCTTTTCCCCTTTCAATAGCATGCATGATTCGGGTTGAATAGTCGAATATCGCAAGTTCAAGTCGTCGTTTCCTCGATTGTTCTTCGTCTTTGTTTTACTTTTCAGTATTTTCATTTTAGTTTCTAGATAGATTAGTTCATAGTTGTAGTTTGATTTCTCGTTTGAACTTCGTTACTTTTCTCGTTAATTTCGTAAGCTTTCATTTTCTTGTTGGTGATGCTTGGTGATTTGCAGGTTATAAATGCTTAATTTCTCATTTTTAATTGTATGATGTTTAGAGTAATATGAATTTCGGCTAAATTTATCGTTCTAGTGCCTAGGACCATTTAGAGCCATCGGGATTGACAGCCTGATCATGGAGATGATTCTGGCGCACTAGAACCCTCGTTTTCATAAATGTTTCAAAAATTTCGATTTTATTGCTCGTAGATGTTAGAAACTCCCCAAACCAAATTAGATCACGTGTTTAGTTTAGTTTTACTTTCGTTTCTATGTTCGTAAAATCAAACACCGAAATAACTTCCGATTAGTCTTCCTTGTGATTCGACTCGAGTCCAACTTACCACCTACAGCTGCTCCGTTCTCTTGAGGACGAGTTTTTTATTTTTAAATAAAAAGTAAGTGTAAAAAGTTTGATTCAAAAATCAAACTAAAAGTAACTAAGCTAAAATTACTCTAAGGACTATGAACTAGGGTTTATTATGCAAAGGAATGGTAGAGGCTTGGAGGAGATGGAACAAGTCCAAAACCACCAAGGAAGGATAAGGTTGGTGGAGAAAAGGGAAGGGGATTTATATAGAGGTTGTAGGGGCAAAATCGTCAAAATAGGCCACAGAATCCTGAAATCCCCTGCGACGCAGTCGATCGACTGACTACCCTATAGATCGACTGTAGTCTATCGACTGAAACACAGTCAATCGACTGCTTCATCCTCAAACAGGTTAGCTTCTGTCGAGCAGTCGATCTGGGCTATGTCAGTCGATCGACTGGACTAGTAGTCGATCAATTGGCATGGCTGCTCCCGACTCGGTTTTCTCATTTTCCACTCCAGCCGTCCGTCAGTTGTCAATCCTTATTCGTGCTATGTTCCCTTGCTTGTCTTCAATTTTCCGTTCCATAGCGAGTCGAATGGAATGCCCCAAACGTGCACGGGTCTCGCTTGGTCATTATACGGCCAAAAATACAAAAACGAGTGAAAAACTACAAAAACATAATAAAAACCGCGCAAATGCAAAAAAAAACTAAAACTAGAAAAATGGGCCTAATCGACTCCTAATACCCATAAATGCAAGCAAAATATAAGCAAACGCGACACATAAAGGTAACAAAAACACGTACAAAAACGTGCAAATCAGGCCCAAATTGGATCAAGCCCACTTAGCCCATGGAGTAAATAAAGACCAGAATCCAGTCGTAACCCGGCACTCGATCGCGACTCAACCCACCACTACGATCCGCTTTTATGGCTTAAGGTCACGATCGCAAAGATGTCTACTACTATCGTGGAGGTTGCACAAATTATCCGTTTATACTTGCATCTCAAGCAGAACAAGTGTTTTATGTGGAAGATCCATCCGACCACAAATGGTCAGTTGTTTTACAAGCAAGTCGAAAGATAGTTGGGATTGAAGGGCAGGTTGAAGCGGATGAAAATGAGATACCCTCGTTTTCTATAGGTGTACCTCATGTAGATGTGCAAGGTGATCATAATGAAGATGATCTCCCATTTGTGTTGGCACATGACGAGGGACTGTTCATAACTTAGTTATAAGTTTGTCATTTCTCAGTAATATCAATAATTAATTATAATAATATGAATACAATATCTTATCTCCTTATAAAATAATGATAAAAAAATATCAGTGTGTGTTTATTTATTTTTTATTTGACTCGACTTTGCTTGTAAATGTTTGTTATTGTTTTTTATTAAAGTACATGTCAGTAACACACTTGGTCTTGTATTTATGTTGATATGTTAATTGTTTCAGGTATATGGATTCTTGCGGCGAGGTCGAAGGCCATCACTTGGATGATATAGATCAGTAGCATACTTCTACTTATACAGATGACATAGAGACAAAGACATTGCCCATTCGGAAAAGGAAAATGGGGCGGGGACCTGCCAAGGGATCCAGTTCCAAGATAGGACAGCCAAAGATAATGGATTGATGGGGTTATAATGATCAGCCGATGGGTGATGACGCGACATCATTCATGACCGATCTTGGCATGTTGGTACGTTCCAGGGTTAATTACAACATGAAGTGGGAGGATGTATCTAGTGACTTGATAGATCAGATGTGGGCTGAGATTCGGGTAAGTAAATGAGGATTTTTCGAATTTTTTTTCATATAGGGTTGTGTTATATTAAATGTGAGGGGGTATTTGTAAATCTGAAAATAATTGGATTCTTTTTGTAATTACATTAAACTACAGGGGTGATTTTGTAATTATTTGTAATATATAAGTTATTAGAATTATAATAGAAAAATAAATGTGAGGGAGTAGTTATAAATCTGAAAATAACTGGATTGTTTTTGTAATTACGCTAAAATGCAGGGGTGATTTTGTAATTATTCTTAATATATACGGAGTCGATTGTAGAGCGGTAAGCTTTCCCGAGTCGATTGTACGAGCTGGACTGCGACTCAGTCGATCGACTGCTTCGCCCAAAATTGCCAAACCTTTTGTACTACAGTCGATTCGGAGAGATCTAGTCGATCGACTGGTCAGTCAGTCGATCGACTAAAAGCCAGTCGATCGACTGGTTCGACTGCTCCGGCTCGGTTTTCTCGTTTCTACTATAGCCGTCCGCCGGATGTCACTCCTCGTTCGCAAAACAAAACACACGCGAATGCGACACAAGAAGTGTACAAAAAAAGTACAAATCACATTATAATATTTGAAGTTAAAATAAAAAAAATTATATTAGATGATATTACAAATATTGTGTATGTGAATGGAAAATTATCGTTGACACAACATAGTGATGTTTTGATGATATTAGGTAATTATCGTTGACTTGATGATTTGTAATATTTTGCTTTATTTGTAGCATGATTATGTAATCGATGAGTCCAAGAAGGGGACCGTACTTCAAAAGTTGGCTAAATTGCATAGAGGTTTTAGAAGTAAACTTCGATCCAAGTATATATTTCGGAGTATACCATTGGGGAAAGACAAAGGCCGCCGTATTAAGTTTATAAGGGGCAAATCACAAAAAATGATTGGTCGAAGTTCGTTCAAAGTAGCAATACTACTGAGTTTTTGGTAAGTAACTTTATTTAGCTTTATTGTAATATCTGGTTGTGTTTTTTTTTTTTGTTGTTGTTGTAATTGACTTTTGTAATTTTATTTAGCTTTATTGTAATATTTGGTTGTGTTTCAGAAATTAAGAATTAAAAATTCAGAGAGGGCATCAATGAATAAGTATCCGCACTACATGGGGCGCAAGAGATATATCAATAGCATACCAGAATGGGAGAAAACAGGTTTAGTTCGTCATTTTTTATCTAGCTCCGAGAATGAATCTGTTCATTCTTGTGCGACTCAATCATCTGAGGGGGATAGTGCGGAATATCCACAACATGTTTATTGGTTTTGCGCGAGGACTGCATTGAGTAGTAGCAATGATTTACAATTTCTGAATAAAGAGATTTTGGAAGCAAAAAAGATATTGGTAAGTAATATTTAATTAAATTCACAAAATTAGTAATAGTGATAATAATAATATTAAATTATTACTAGAGAAAAATACTTTTTACCTCCTGAACTATGACCATTTTGACACTTTGCCTCCTAAACTTTTTTTTCATGCAAATTACCTCCTGAACTGTGCGAATTTTGCACTTAGTCTCCTGAACTCCAATTTTTGGTGGAAATTCTATCCGGATCTCACTCGTGTGACATGCATGCTAACATATAAGGGGTAAAATTGACTTTCCATCTCCTACACATGACTCCCGCTCAAAATAATGGCACGTGAGCACTACATAGGTTCAAAATCCTACGTGTATACATATATTAATGTGAACATTATCTTAACAGGTCACACGAGTGCTCACGTGCTATTGTTTTGAGCAGGAGTCATGAGGAGGGGATGAAAAGTCAATTTTACACCTTATATGTTAGCGTGCATGTCACACGAGTGAGATGTGGCTAGAATTTCCACCAAAAATGGGAGTTGAGGAGGTTAAGTGCAAAATTCGGACAGTTTAGGAGGTACTTTGCACGAAAAAAAAGTTTAGGAGGCAAAGTGTCAAAATGGTCATAGTTCAGGAGGTAAAAAATATTTTTCTCTTATTACTACTATTATTATTATTATTATATTGATAAATGAATAAATAAATATTATATGTGTTTTCTTTTTTTGTGACGATATATACAACTATTGATATTTTTTTTATTTGTTCTTTGACTAGGATGAAGTTAATGATGATATTTCTAAGGGGATGTTGGTTCTTGAAGGGAACAATGATGTATTGACTGCTATCGTTGGTAAGTTGGACCACCCTGGGCATGCTAGAGGTTTCGGTGGAGAGCATGGATTCACCCACTTTTTTGGGAAGAAGAAAATACAAGCAAGTCGAGGAGGGGTCTTAAGTGAAGAGCAATTGGATAAATTCAAATTTGATCTTGAAAGGAAATATGAGTCACGAGTTGAATCATTGAAGGATGAAATGAGTAGGCAGTTGAATGAAGCTTTAGCCCAAGTTGGAATTCATGGCTCCAATAAGGTAGCTGATGCATCATCGTCGATCGTTTCCCGTGGATATTGAGACAGTGGATATTCCCACATTCCTGAACCAACATTCAATTTTGTGGTAAGTCTAACCTATAAGTTACCAAATAATCTTCTATTTTCATAAAATTAGCGTTTTTGACTTTGTTCATTGTTGCCTGCCTCTGCACGATTAACTTGTTCACGGCACGATTTAATTTTTAATTTTATTATTATTTATGATTGAATGAATGTAAAAAAAAATAGATTATTTCCCAATCTAACTGTATTAAATTTAATAATATTGTTTTATAGGATGGTGCTAAATGTCGTCTGGGTTTGAGGATAACTTCTACAGATGGAGATAATATGGTGGCTATCGTCGCCCTTGCCGAAGTGTACAGCACCGGCCCTGGTCAAATGCTACATAGTATTCTGATGCTTGCTAATCATGTGAAGGTGAATATCACAATGGTCGTGGATGGTTTTGAAAAGAAGCAACTGCAGGTTAGTGTTGATAGTGGCGATTTATTCGTATTATCACAAGCAGTGGGCACGTTTGTCCAATGGCCCAGAGAATTAGTATTTGCTGAAGGCGAGGTAGTAATTGTTTCTTTCATTCAAGAATAATTTCTCTAATCGATTGAAACATAATTATTGACATTTTCATAGATAAAAACACGGTAGATAAATAATGTTGTTTATTTCTTTTTTGCACAACAATTTCAAAATAGGAACAAGTATCATTTCATCATAACAAAATAATTGTGGATAAGGGTAAGCAAAAGTCTTTTGAAAAGTCTCCACGAGAGGAACATAGTCTTCCTAAGTTTCCTTTGGTCAGCACGGATATCTTAGAGGAGCTTCATGGTGATGTGCTTGAGTTACATGAGATTTTGGAGTTATTTCAGCCAAATCGTTGTGAGTTCTCCATCCCTCTACCAAAGGAATTGTTCAATTACACGAATGATGGCTTTGCTACAGTTACTACTCGAGCAGATTTGGTTCAGTTTTGCAATGGTGGTTCGCTCAACATTTCCGTTATACAAGGTTTTTTGTTGTAAGTAGTTTACCATATGTGTTATATTTGATTCATAACATTATATAACTTATCTTATTCATTTGAGAAAAAATATTATACTGATTGCAAGTTTTTTTCTTTTCTTTTCTTGTTTATAGGTATATATCAAGTAGAATGGAAGAAATTGGAGTTAATGATATTGGATTCTTGTGTCCGGAAATTTGTTCTGAAGCACACTACAAAAATGACAGACAGGCTGAAAAAGAATATTTGGCACGAGCTATGGGGGAAATCTTCAATAAAAAATTAATTTTCCTGCCGTACAACAGCTCGTACGACTAATTCATTAGATATGTTTGTCATTTCATAATATTTACCGTATATAATTTTCTTTATCTTGTTAATTGCGGGCATCATTGGATATTGATTGTTATATGCCCAGAGGCACGAAAAGGTTACTTGTTCGATCCAGCTCTCACACGGGACCCCGAAATATCGAAAGAATTGACTTTATAAGTTAAATTAATTCTTTTTTTTAGTTGATGAGTTTTCTTTGTTATTTATGTCTCTTTACTTGTGTTTGTTGAAAAGACTCAAATATCATAATTTGAAATGTAGGGCTTTTAGAATTGCATCATCAATAAAGGGGAATGGTAAAGGCATAACATTTTCTAGGGTGAAGGTAATACATACACACACACACACACACACACACACACATATATATATATATATATATTATTAATTTTAGATGTTTTATGTATTAATATAACTAATATTTTATATTTGCCTTTTTTTTTTCAAGTGTCGCAAGCAACCGGGACCTAGCGAGTGTGGTTATTATGTGATGAGGTACATGTACGACATTATCAACAAATTTCCCAATAGTTGAAACATTGGAATGGTAAGTTGATTTATGTATTATTATCTTTAATGTTTATATAATGAGAAGTTATAAATCATAATTCGTTAGTATTAATAAATCTAATATTTTGTTTCATATTTTTAATTTAAGGATTGGATATCGAATCAAGATCCTTCTCACTGTTGGAGTTCGATGATATTCGAAATGTGATTGCAAGATACTTTATTGACGTTCTTCTAAATTCTTAATTGTAAGCTTTTGTTGAGTATATTGATGAGATTGAATTGTTATGGTGTGAGATGATATATTTGAATGATTTTTGTTTGATATTTATGACATTTGTTGTTTGTTTGGATAATTTTGGTTTGTTTAGTTTGTGTATTTGCTATGAAAAAAAATGATTTGCAGGAATTATAATAAATTTCTGGAATTTCAGATTTTGTGAAATTTTGGTAGAGAAAGCAGGGGAAAAAAAACCAAAATGTGACGGTTCTAACAAGAACCGCTGCCAAAACTTTGGACTTTAAGTGACGCTTCGAAACTAGGAAGTGCCGCCTGGTCCTCCTATTATTGGTGACGCTTCGTAGGAAAGAAGCGTCACCCGGCTTCGGTTATAAGCGGCAGTTTTACGATAAGAACCGCCACCCAGTTTCGGTTTTAAGCGACGGTTCTAAGATAAGAACCGTCACTCCGTTTTGTTTTTGGCGTTGGTTTCAACCGATTTTCAATATTTTTGGTGGCGCTTCGAACTAAAAACCGCCACCCGGCGCCTCTTTTAAGCAGCGGTTTGAACCGTCGCCCAGTTTTTTTTTACTTTAAGCGTCGATCGTATAAGAGGCGGTTCAGAACCGCCTCTAAAGGCTGTTTTGAACCGCCTCTAATCGACTTTTTTCCACTAGTGATTCACAACAATTTAGTATCAAATTATTAGTCTGAGAGAGTTTGAAAAGGAATTCGGAGAAGAATCACTTAACTCACAAAGATTAAAACATCCACACGCTTATACAATCTAGCTTTTCTTTTACTTTTCATTATGAAAAATAAGTGTTCGATGAAATGCTTGACTAAGTTTATGAACATATCTAGCTAATTTTCCATTATTTCGAGGTTTGGTATGAGTAATGATTGAATAATGTTTTGATAATTCTTCCAATTCAAGTATGATCCTTTTACTTATTTTTGTGTTTTGATTTTATTGGTTCATAAGCGCTTAACAACCATTTGTGTTTCTAAAAGTTGTGATTGATTGTCAACCTTTCAAAACTAATAGTTTGATAAATCATAATTCCAAAGATGTAGTTTATCAATAGACTTTCAAACACAAAACAGTCTAATCAACAAGACCGAAAGGTTTGAGATTAGTAGTGTAGTCGTATAAATAATTAAAACCTTTTGAAGTTTTAATATTAGTTTCAAAAGGATACATTATTTCTTATTTAGAATCTACGACTTCATTGAAGGAAATATTTCAGTTGAGTTCAAAAAGGATTGGGAGTCTAATACGTTGTTTAACATGTATCAGATTACTAAGACCTTTATTCCCTATAGAAGTTTATTTTATCTAGATATTTATTCTATACGTTGTTTGATACGTATATAATTAATAAGTCTTTAGGAGTCTTATTTTATCTATATATTATTTTAACTTTCTTGCCAAATATATTTGTTATTAATTAAATAAGAAAGATTTTATATCTATCTCATTTGGTATTTATCTTGTATATTATTAGAATTAGTTTAGGTTGTAATTATATTTCTCCTAGCATAAAATTGCATGTGTTGCAAGTTAATGATTATTTAGAGTCTTAGATTTTACCTTTTTTCTTATTATAAAGTGATTTACTTGCAATATATTATGTAAATATTATTACCTTCTTTTGTAGGTCTCTTTACAAGCAAGCATGTCTATATATATATGAGGACTAGCTCAACAACTCGATACACTGAATACCCTAAGAGTATATAAAAATAAAAGATCGGGGTTGAGAGCATTTAATCGATCAACAACAATCTGCCTAGACATAGATGTTACTGCCCGTGCTGTAACATCTTCACCAACATTCTTCCTAATGAGTTATTTTTCTTCTATGCTTTTGCATTTTTATTAAAACTAAATCCTGGAGATTGTGATTCTTAACTTTTGGAAGAATAATGTTGATTTAGAACAATCTAATCCATAGGATTTTTTCATTGTCCTTGCTAGTTATTTATGTTTTCATCGGTAATCGTTGAGGAGTTGTATCAAAATTAGGTCAAGTTGGTTCAAAAGGCCGAATTCTTAGCAAGGAGAACGAACGATTGAGTCATGAAAAAGATGATAAGAAAGTGCTCATCGCCTATTTAGAGGTGCTTCTTATGAAAAAAGATGAAGAACTTGGTAATTTTAAATCTAAACATGACTCTGCTCTTCAATCTTTGAAGAAGACGAGTACTGTTAAGGCTAAGTTTGATAAGTCTTTTTTTCAATGTAATATTAGTACTCAATTTAAAACTCTTGTTTTTGTTAAACCAAAGAGTCTTTTAAAACATCGAGTCAAAACTTGCCAAAACTCTCTAAAAAATCAAAATGTCATAAGCCTAAATATATATGTCATCATTGCTTTATGCCTAGCCATATTAGACCTTACCATCATAAACTTAAATTTGAATCTATTGATAAAAGTTATGTTGGTCCAGTGTTGATTTCGGTGTTTGTCATTCCCAGCAGTAACATCGACACCAACACCTCCCGTAAATTCAAATTTGTTTGGGTTCGCAAATCTGATGTGAAGTTTAATATTGTTTTTACTTCTTTTAAGTATATGATTACAGGGTCCTAGTATTTTAACAGAAGTTGCTCGCATCATATGATGGTACTCGTGAGTATTTGACAGACTTTGAGACATACAATGGAGGAAAAGTGATTTATGGAGGTGGAGACCATGGGAGAATCATCCATAAAGGGATGTTGAATGTAGAAGGCCTTCCAAAGATTTCAAATGTACTTCTTTTTGGTGGAGTTATAGCTTATTTGATTAGCATACGTCAACTTTGTGATGGTAATATAAATGTGGAATTTGATAATCAAACTTATAAAGTTGTTGATGATTTAAATGTTTGTTTTCTTACAAGTACAAGGATGGCAGAAAATTTCTCTCTTATGTGTAAGAAGGTGTTCAAACCTATTTCAAACTCTCTGTTTTCTAAAACTCAAAGAAGCTCAAGCTCTTTGATAGAGGATTTTAATCCTATAACTCTTGAGCCTTTAAAATGGCATGCATGTTCTAGTATTGATCACTTTTCTTTTTAAATATGTCTACAGCTAGAAGTAGCTTTAAAGCTATTTTAAGATATTATGAGTCTAAGGTAGTAGAGACTAACCCTAATATTGAGAAAAACCTTTTTTTCACAACTCTGGAGGGAGAAGTCGTCTCTCTGTGTGTTGTTGTTCAGGATGTTGGTGGAGTGTTGGCACACCATCACCTATATTCACTTTGGAATTTCTTAACTGCACCAATATTAGTATAAATTTTGATTTTTTTTCAGATGCAGGTACCCAGCATAGTAAGGGTGATGCTTGTGTTATGTATGATCTTGATCGCTCCCTTATTTCCCTTAATCCGTTAGATAAGGTTAAAACAAAACTTGAAGAGGTTTTTTTTATGGGTAATAAGTTTGAAAAAACTGTTTTTTCTTTTATTAAATTTTTTTTGATAAAGAAAAGTGTGTCAAGTCTTCTTCAATACCGACTAACGTGAAGCGTTCTTTTAAGAAAAAATCAAGTCCAAGAAAATGTCAGTTTATTTTTCATTGTTATTTTATTTGTAGACACATTAGGCATATTGGTGGTGAACTAAGATCTGATCGTACTCAAAGATTTTATGAAAAATTGGTGTTGGTGGAAATGTTGGTGTTTTTCAGTAACATTCCCAGCAACACTCGAGCCATTATGTTTAAGAATTCAAATTTCTGTGGTGATATTTTCTATACCTCACCTAGTTAATATTCCCTGGTTTATGGCTATTCTATAGTAGTTTTCTCCGATACATATCAGGTATTTTGAATTATTTGACTAATTATGAAATTTTGAACCTAAGTCAAGTTTGTATTTCTTTTAGTTTTCATGATACGATAGTTGGTAAATGTACATTGAATGATTATGGATTACTCAAGCTTTGTTATATTTCTCATACTAAAGGGCTTGTGGTTAATCACATTATTGGTAACCAACATTGTGATGATGACTTTTATGTAAAGTTTAGTAAAAGTTCTTGTGAAGTGTTTGATGTTTCTAACACTTTTACTCTTGCATGTTTAAGAGAAGCTGATCATTGTTACATATTTCATAGTATACACTCATGTTGTGTTGCCAATATTGATGTCCTTGGTTTGTGGCAACAAAAGATTGGGGATGTGGATTTGGAAATGATTAAGAATGTGGTTAAACTTGAAGTTGCTTGTGATTTACCTAGACTAAGCATTAAAGTTATTATTGTCATTTTTGCTTATTTAAATGGTAAACAAACTTGTGGTCATCATCTCATGAAGAAGGGGTATTTTGTCTCTGGTTATCTTGCCTTGGATGATGTACCTTATTATTCTTGTTAATGACTTTTTACAAAGCTCTTGGATTTTGTTTATTTATAAAAATTGGATACTCTTAAATTGCTTGATTCTATTCTTGAAGATTTTTTCAAGGTTCACGATTTGAGATTCACCGAAATCAGATTGAATCATCGTGTCGTTTTTGAGAATGTTTCGTTCTTGTTTGATAGTGTTGGATTTTCTCATGAGTTTTCTGCACCTAAATATAGATTGGTCAATAGAAAGTTTTAGACTTTTCAAAAATTTGCTAATGTTTTGTTAAGTTCAAATTATTTGAGTTTTTTGTGTTGAGGAACTTAACAATGGTTGTTTTAATGGGTGCATTGGATTTATCTTGAATAGCCACTATCTTGAAAATAAGGTTAATTTGGAAATTGATTTATTGTTGTTCTTGGGATTTTCTGACATTTATACTTCTTGTATGTATAATCTTCGAACAAGAATGGTCATCTTTAGTGATCCATTTAATGATCTTTTTTGTGAAATGTAAGGAAGATTATTCTAACTTAGTCATGTTCTGTGAAAGTTCCTCTTCTGTTTATTTATAGGTTTTTATCTTGGACCTATTTGTATTTCAAAAGATCAGTGTGGATGCTCTTGAGAGTGTATTGTTGGATATGTGGCTTAATGTCCCAACATTTGGACCAACACCTGTCATGGCTGATTTTGAATCCGATTTTGTGGGTCTTTTTCATTATTAGGCTGAGAATGTTGTTCAGAATAGTTCTACTAAATTTGATATTATGAAGTTTGGTGTTGATGCAGGTGTTCCAACACCGGTAGTAATATTCAAAGTTTCTCAAGCCGAAACTGTGTCTGATGTTGATTTTTTTATTGTTAAGACTGTTCTTACTGAAGAGGCAGTGATTACACTTGGGAATATGTTAGTATAGGTTGTCTTCTATATGTACTATGGTAAGATATCTCCATTTTTCACTCTCTTTTGAACTTAAATATGATAAATGTTTTTCATTAAGGGAGTTTGTTTTTTTAGGAAACAACATAATTTTCTAGTTTGTGAATAAAGATGTTAATGTGCCATATTTATTATGAGAACTTGAGTATATGATATTTTGTGGTTGGTCTCAGTTATTGTGCTTTTTCAATTGTTAAAGAAAACAGTTCACCTGGAAATACATTAACTGTTTTTGTTGATAACTCTAGTGCGACTGACATATTAAGGAGACTTGTTCAACACTCTCGTACAAAACCCATTAATTTTCAATATTACACTATACGAGATTTGGTTGAGAAAGACATTATTCATATGGATTATATTAATACTAAAAATTGGTAGTTAGACATTGGCACCAAGGTATTATAGTATGAGAGATTTTCTTTTAGAGAATCTCTCTATAGGTGGTCTGTATGAGTATCGTCCTACATGTTGCGGAATCTAACCTTACATTTATCGTAACACTTTATTTAAGTTTTTATTTTTATTTCTTTATATTTTAGGCATTCCTTGGATAAGTATCCAGCTTCTTTACATTTTTTGCCAAAGTGTGATGTCTAAATGGGTTGAAAGTTTCAAAAATAAATGTGGGTTATCTTTTGAAGAAATGTGCATTTTTCCTGCTTCTTTTAAAATGAGTATCTTGTATTATGAAGGAAGTCCTAGCCATTCTAAAAGGCATAAAGAATAAATTGCTAAATAAAATCAATGATCAATATGATCTTATGAGATTTTATTTTATTTCTGTTGCTGCAAAGTGGAGGTACTACTACTCCCGGACACAAAATACATAATACGCATATGCAACTTGAAATGACTATGTCATTAACTGGGTTAAGGATTTTCAATTCATTGACTTTATAGACGAATGTCATCAAGGACGTCATCACATCCGGGACTGTATTGTATAACAGCTGTGTTTTTACCAAATTTGTGTGTGAAGTTTTTTCCTTTAGTATAGTCATAAATTAAGGACATGCATCACTTGGTTATATTTGTCTATTTGTTGAAGTTTGGCTCCCGTGTGCAAAGTGTGGATCTAAATTTTTCTTTGGAAGATTTTATGGGACTTGGATTTCGTGTGGTGTTATACACATTTATGTTGAATATGGTTAAACTGATATAATGTTAAACATAATGTTTTCTTATCTCACAATGACTTGTGTCAAAGGATTTCGTTCCCTTAGTAATTTTGGGTTCCATATCATGAGGGATATTAACCTAGATACATTTCCTTGTTTTTATAGGATCCTTATAGGTTTAGAAATTTTATGAACTCTTTTGTTTATTATAACTTTATATATGTGGCTTCTCATTATCACACGCATGATTCACTTTATTTTTAAAAAAATTCTGAACTTTTGTTTAGATGGTGTGATTTTTGTTATTGACATCTTTTGTGCAAGAATATTTATAATCTTTTTAGGTGTCAAGTCACTAATTTGAAGACTAGGTAAGAGTTCATCCACTTCTACCTCTATCATTGTCCTGCTTAACTCTACCACCGTATCTGGATTTCCACTCAGTCATCCATGACTACTTCGATCACTACTGGATTTTTCGCACAAGATGTGTCTAAGGATGTTGCATCATCAGGATTAACATCTTCTGAACCCAGGTGTTCATTGCGTCTTTTTTCCTTATTTACCTCCTCTAGCTATTTAATCACCACCGATTGCTACTGCTCAGACTGTTGAGTCTGCTTCATTACCGTCTCACTCTTTGGCTATTCACTCACCACCAAAGCTCTTATTTATGAACAAACTGAATCTTTGGTTGTCTTGTTACCGTTTCACAAGTACAACAATGTGTAAAATTCTCCAAACACTTTGCGCTAATTCATGAATCTCTCAAGTCCATCTTCGCATTGTCTTATTGCAAGTCCAAACACCTCCTTGGCTATGGGCTTGGTGCTTATGATTCCTTTGGCTCTATTGATGGTGTTCAAAAGGAGAGATTTCGTTCTCTAGAAGAAGAGAAAGATGTATGGCGGAGATTCAAAGATAGGGAAGATGTCGTCGCTGATGTTGGTGCTAATGTATGTTGGTGTTGCTAACACTCTAACCGGTTCTGATATGCCAAATGTCGCTACATGTTGCTAGTGACATTTATGATTCTGCAAAAGGTTTGTTTTTTGAGGTTAAGTTCAATTTCTCTAAATTCAAATACCTCGCGTTTATGGCACGATACTCTCTTTCTTCTACTATACCAATCTCTAGCTTTATTGATTATGGCAAACCTATTAGCCATGTGTTGTCACATCTCTTTATAAAGAGCAGGGGCATTATTTCTGGTACCTCTAGCACTCAGTCGAGTACTATTCCTAATATCTCAAGTAATGAGGAATTTGTTGCCGAGGATGTTTTTGGACTGCCCAAGTGTACTTTTGATGCTACTGATAGTCATACCACGGATATTAAGGTTAGTTATTTATACAAAGATGTTGATGTAGTTACTACTGCAGGTGTTACTAGAGATGTTGTTAAGGATGTTCCAACACCCGAGCCAACATTCAATTCTAATTTTTATATGGGAAACATCTTTTTTGAACCTTTTTATTCAATGGTTGTTTCTATTAGGTTTATCTTATTTTTGATGATCGCTCCTTGATTAAAGAAAAATTTAGGCACTTAACGTCTTTTCTTTCTTTTAAATTGAACAGAGTTCTTGAGCTTCGTCATTTATGATTTATTATGGTTGATATTGTGCATTTTGATGTTTATGTAGTGTATGAGTTCTATGACAATATGAGTTGTGAAGTTTTTCTTAATACTTTGGTTACTTAATTTTAGTTGAGTCTATGTCATTGTAATATTTTTAACCTTAAAACCTTTTGTGTTTAATGTTTTTTTAGACTCCTGATTATGTAGATGAACCAGCGCCTTCTGATTTTAATATGTTGATTTGGTTCATAACGAGTGATTTTCGTGATCGATGGTCTTCTCCATTCACTTCTTCACGGTTGTCTTCTTTTATTGATGCTTGCATGAGTGTGTTATGCAAACCAGAATCCTTGATGAACAATTATCGAGTCATTGAGACTTATGATCACGTGCTTTATATGCTTGGTACTAGGATTCCGTTTAACTTTGGCTTCCGGGTATTTAATGAAGTGTCGTTCATTACCACGACTACTATGTCCACTACAAAAAAAATCAAAAAAGCCGACAAAAATTACCAACGGGCAGCAACCCAACGGTAAAAGGTCATCATTACCGACAGCTTCCCCATTGATAAACATTGTCGATGAACACCTGTCATCGGTGTATGTGTTCATTGGCAAGTCCTCGAGAAGTTGGCTGCAAAAAGACTGCCAAATATGCCGACGAAAAATTGTCCGTCCGCAATTTTTTTTAAATTAAAAATAATTTAGAAATTAATTACCGACGAAAATAAGGTCGACGGCAAGACTAGTTTTGATTTACCAATGGAATCCTGGCCGTTGGAAACGCCGGATTTTTCTACCGGTGGATTTACCGATGGAATCATGTCCATCGGTAAAATAAATATAAAGACCCCCCTCCAGAGTGGACAAATTCATTCACCACCCACAACCAAAATTAGGGTTAGAGATCGCGAGAGGAGCCGCCGCCGCCGCTGCCGGAGCTGTCGCCACTGTCGAAGAACCATCAACATCACATATTAAGATATGTAGCCTTTTAATTCTAATATTTATTTTTAATTTAGGGTTTTAATTTAATTTGAGTTGAAGTTAGGAACTAGATTTTGAGAAGTTGAAATGGGGGTTCAATTTAGGAATTTATGATTGATTTGTGAATGATTTTAGGTTTAGGGTCCATTTATACAATTAAGTTTTATTTTAGGGTTAATTTGTAATTACTCATAAATTGGATTCGATTATGAATATTTGTATAAATTAGGGCTAACCAGGTTATATTTAATGTATGTTATAGTTTTTAGTTATATATATATTATGATTGATTGATGTTGTGATTGGTTGGGTAGACGTTGGTGATGAAGTGGTGTACGGTGCCGTCATGGAGGTTTTGTCCATCCAATAACGGTTTTCAAATTTTTTTTTATAAAAATGATGGTGGTTTTAAAAAGTTTCAGTTGGGGATGATGGTTTTGAAATGAAATATGGTGATCGTTATGCGGATGTTATGTTTAATAACATAACATCTGCATACGATCACCACATATATTATGGTTTGTTGATATTGTATACATGTGATTGACTGGTTGATATTGTCGATAGATATTGTCGTTTTTAAATTTTGTATGATTAATATAGTAAGAACAATATGAAGTTTGATTAATTTTTGTTGTTTAATTCGATTTAGTATCAAGTATGTAGTTTGATACTAAAGTTTGAATTGTTTCCTTTTATAATACGTACATTAGACCTGTTTGGAATTTAGTATTAAATAAATAGTTTGCTCAAAGAAAAATTAAAATTAATAATAACGATATAACCAAAAGTAGAATTATTAATAATAATATAACCAAATTAATAATAATGATGATGATGATGATGATGATGATGATGATATAACCAATAACCAATTAAGTAAAATATAATCAAACCTCCAATAATTTATAAAGATTCTCCTAAATTCTTCATTTGCACATACCAAAAAAATAAAATTAATAATAATGGTATAACCAAAAATAAAATTAATAATAATAACAAAATTAATAATAATAATATAACCAAAAACAACAATTTGACATACTTAATTAAAATATAATCAAACCTCCAATAATTCATAATAATTCTACTAAATTCTTTGTTTTCACATACCTAAAATATAGAATTAATAATAACGGTACAACCAAAAATAAGATTATTAATAATAATAATATAACCAAGTTAATATTTACCCTATAATTTTATTAGACACAGCCGATTCCTCAATCGTCTTAGTAGCATCCGATTTCTCGTGATCTAAATCTTTGATCTCTAAGATCATTTTCACAATCATAGTGTCCTCTTTTGGCGCTTGATCAGTTACCCGAGCATCGAACGGATAGTTAATTTTATTATTAATTAGAGATTCATAAATATGAGAAATTAAACTTAATAACAAATCTAGCATTTGGCACACGATTGAAAAATCTTATCATAACAATTCATGAATTTTATCCTGTAATTATTTTGGTGTTGAAAAGTTAGGGTGAAGTGGAAACATGGGTATATTGGTTCTTTTGTTGGACTTCTTATATGATTAGTAGTGACTGTTGTTCCTAGTTCTCTAGTTTTCTTATATGAAGGATTCACCAACGCCGTAGTTCCGTAGGCAAGCCGTCGGTGAGTGGTTTACCTACGGCTTACCCATGAATTTAGCGTTGGCAATCTTAGTTTTTTTGGTAGTGTACGACGTGGTCCCTGCTTTTTCTAGACTTGTAATTGGAGTGTTGATGTCTCAAGGATATGTCCCTCGTATTCCTTCTACTCGCCAGTCAGGGTTCTTAATGGTTTTCTCTTCCATTTTGAACACCAAGACTCGTCTTATTGGTATTTTGGTACTCCTTTTTATGATGAAGATGTGTCTTTCTAGTTGTAATGTCTCTATTGTGCCTAGTGTTGTTTCTGGTGTTGCTCAGAATGTTGCTGAGAGTATTCCAACATTCCCGCTAACATATCTGATTTTGCAGTTCCCACTTCTGATGTGCTTATTTTCGTGTCTCAATAGTTTAATAGGGACAAATGCGTTTTGTGGATTTTGCTATTGCTTATTGCACTGCCCTCTATGCTTCTGTATTGGCTTACTTCATAATTCTTATCTTTCTGGCCAAAAAGAGGGATACATAATAAAGGGGGAATAGTTGATGATGATGATGGAGCTTCGGGTGCATATGTTATCAGTAGAGATGTGATAATTTAGGGGGAGTTGTTGCTACTGTGGATGTTGCCGCACAATGTTATTGGTTACGCAATAACATATATAGGGGGAGTTTGTTCTACTACTGTTCATTGTCATGCTAATTTGTCTATGAGACTTCGTGATGAAGAGTTGATTTTGGAGCTACCGCTATTGTACCAAAGGGGAGTGCTTCTTTACTTTGGGTTGTTATCTCTTTTTCTATGGATATTTATATTTGGTGGTAGTTATTTGACTTCATATTTCTAAATGCTGCTCGATTGATTTTTGATCTTTAATTTTCTGATTTATACTGCAACAAGTTAGGGGGAGTTTCTTAGATTATTATTCGAATTTTTACTTGTGATTTTCATCATGTGTGTTTTGGCGAAGAAATACGAAAAGGGGGAGATTCAAGGGAATATTTTGTTTGAGTTCAAAAGGATTAAATGTCTAATATATTGTTTGATATGTATCCGATTACTAAGAATTCTATTCCCTTTAGGAGTTTATTTTATCTAGATATTTATTCTATATGTTGTTTTATATGATTAATAAGTCTTTAGGAGTCTTATTCTGTATAGATATTATTTTGAGTTTCTTACCAAATATATTTTTTATTAATTAAATAGGAAATATTTTATACTTATCTTATTTGGTATTTATCTGGTATATTATTAGAATTAGTTTAAGTTGTAATTATCTTTCTCCTAGTATAGAATCTTGTATGTTACAAGTTAATGATTATTAGGAGTCTTTGATTTTATCTTCTTTCCTTATTATAGTGATTTAATTGCAATATATTATATAAACACTCTTTTCTTTCTTTTGTAGATCTCTTTACAAGTAAAGATATATATATATATATATATATATATATATATATATATATATATATGAGGACTAGCTCTACAACTTGAAACACTAAATACAATGAGAGTATATTCGAAGAAAAGATCAGAGTTGAGAGCATTTTATTCGATCAACAACAACCTGCATAGACGTAGATGTTAACGTGGTGTAAAATCGTCACCAATATTATGTTGAACGAAATATTATTCTTCCATGCTATTGTGTTTTTATTAAGATCAAGTCATGGAGATTGTGATTCATAAATTTAAGAATAGTGCGGATTTAGAAAAATCTTACTCGATAGGACTTTTTCGTAGTCTTTAATAATTATTTATATTTTCATGTGTAACCGTTGATACACTTTTCTAGTAAAGATATTTTGCCTTAAGGCACAACTACAAGGATTTATTCCTTGTAGTTAAAAGTTTTAAAACTTCGTGTTTTCTCATTTTTGTTATTTTGTTGCTATATATCTACACTCTACACAAAATGCACTTGGTTTGTTTGATTTTTTTCTATTTTTAATCAATAACAACTTAGCGATTTAGGGATTTTTTTAGTTCGTCACTTCGAGAAAAGGGTTAAACCACAATTTTAATTGGCTTATAAGTGAGTCGAATTACAATATATTTGATATAATGAAAAGGATGAACATTAAGAATTCATTATGACCCTAAACCCCGGAATATCTCTAAACACTTGATTATCTTGATTTTATAAAGTGTGCTTTGCTCTTGGATAATTCCTTAGTTGAAGCTTTTAATTAGTTTATGTTCATCGTTTGTAATGACAAAACTCGAATAATTTTTATATCATTTAGATAAAACTACATTTTCCTTATTATATTACTTATCAATAATAAATCATTATATGGTCCTTATGGGATTGGACCTTGCTACTTTCTTACTACATCTACAATGTACACTTGCGATTATATAGAGTATATAAACGAACAAGTTATTATTACCATCAACTCCTAGTTAAAATAAGAAACGGCCAACAACATATGACAAATATCTCTTTTAATAATGACTATGACATGTACGCATCACTGTTACGAGATGAGGGTGGAAAAACTAATGTTGATCCAAACAATTGTCCGAATTTAACGAGCATCCCCCAGTTGTGATCTCAAACTATACTGGTGATTAGTTTGGACCAAATGAAGGTTGCGATTCTAAACTGAGCGAAGGGGGAACAAATGATGGAAATATAACAAACGAGGAGTACTTTCATTTGGGCGGTATTTTACCAAATGAAGATCATTTTGACCTATCGTTCTTGAACGTGACCCTACAACTCACCAAAAAGTGGAAGGAGGATTGGGACTTCATAAGAAACACCTTTTTTGTTTCTGGCTACAAAGACACCTTACTATTTTTATTGGTGTCCCTCAATAGGACTACTTCAATGACAAAGAAGACGGAGTGTTGAGAAAAGACATGATATTCAGAGATTAAAAAAAAGTGATGTGGGCTATTAAAGATTACTTTGTGCGTGTGGCCAAGTGCATATCAAGGGGATACGAGCAATCCAAAACTTTGAAAATTTGTTTGTATTATGAAACCACATAGTCTGAGTTCATCAAGTGTCCACTCACCTCAATGCAAATAGTAGATCTGTGCTAGTTTTCCTAAATAAAAGGGTGTTTTGGAAATCACCAAATTGGGTCCTCCCCACCATTGTCTTATGCCTGGTACATGTTGGGATCAACAAAATATGTGTAAAAACATGATTACTATGCTTATTACCACTTCGATTGAGGCTGGTCCGATCTACATTGCCTTCCATGTCCAGCTTGTTATGGAACAAGAATATGATTATCTAATATTATATCATAAGGCATGGTAAGGTTTGCGACAAGCTCGTGAAAGTGTGTACGGGACGTGAGAGAGCTCAGTTCAACATTTACTAAAATATAAGGAGGCCTTGCAGACGTATAACCCAGGCTACACAGATCTTCAAAGGTACATGGTGTGCATTTGTGAAGGTTTATGTTATGGGCATCAGTGTTTATGGGACATTTTTGGTTGGAAGATACAAGCACACGCTATTGATGGCATGCGGACTTGATGCAAACCAAAATGTCATTCCATTATCTTATGCAGTTGTTGATTTAGAGAGTTATAAAAATCATGGCATTGATTATTTCACATGGTTGCGAAATATATTATTTATGATGTAGAAGGGTTTGTCTTATTTCAGACTGACATGCTGGACTACTTAGTGCAGTTCAACAAATTGGGGTATTCTAGCCACCTATTGGATACAACTATTTTTATTTATGATATGTCTCTTCTAACTTCAATACTCAATTCAAGTCTGTTAAACTAAAATATATGTGTTATAAAGCTGGATCAAAACCTAGAGTTTTGGTATTTTATAAACTAATGGAGCAAATTAAACTTCAGAATCCAGAAGCGTTTGCATATCTGGAAGGCAATTATAAGAGTAAGTGGATAACATTGAGTCATGATGGAGGTAGGCGATGTGGGATCATGACAACCAATATGTTTGAGTTCATCAATGGAGTACTAAAGTGTGCTAGACTACTTCCAATAACTACTCTCATCCGAGTCACAGTTGCKCAAACTACATAGTTATTCTATTATAMCTTGACCGATGKCAAAGGGGCATAGTAGAGACGATAAATTTGGCCTYATCAAATAGATAAGATACATAGAGATATACAAATGGATGYAGAATCTTACCATGTTCAGTGTGTAATTAGGATTTACAAATAACCCAAGTTTCCATACAGGTAGATGGATCGGTTCATGGTCAAAACTTCCAGGTGTCCTTATKAAATTTAGAAATGGTCCTATGGTAGATGGTTGAGTAGTGGTATGTCGTACTCTCATGCAATACAWTAGGTGAAWCATGTAGTTATGTGGAAGATTACTATATCACTACTACGTACATGCCCACATACTCTYTAGGGGCTTTTGAATAGTTGTCTGATGCAAAGGATTGCAATGAACCAAGTTTTGAATTGGTTCATAATCCAGACACGAAGATGCCTAAAACTATTGGGCGACTCTGGAGCTCTAAGAGTCATAATGAAATTTACCAACCACAAATACATGCCAAATAGAAGTATCGTGCACAAGAGGTGGCCAACTGATGGATCTTCAAGTTTGAGATGTTGATACTAGATATTACGATAATTATTCAACTAGTACTTGTGTTTTAGGTTTTAGTTTGATGTTGCAATATTCATGTTGCTTTTGTGTTGGTAGTGGTTTGACATTACTTATTTGTTTTGTATTATGTTATGTACATTTTATTAATGATGGTTTTTGTATAAATTCATTAAGTAATACCTATTTGTGGAAAATAATATTTTCTTCATTGCATATATTTTTTTGTCAATAATGTATTTATCTTGGAAACTATTTATTTGATATTAATCGATTATGTGGATTTATCTTGCAGATGGTTGCACAACATGATGGTTCTTTTCTTACTCAGCAGCATTTGCATCCTTCAAATGATGTTACACGTGGTCAAATTGATGGCTTAAAACGACTTAGGCCAGAGGCAGACCTGAAAATACTTCATTTGAAGATGGTGATAGTTTTCCGAAAAAACCTGCTAGTGGAGGAAGCCTGCGGAAAAATAGCTCGACGCCAGCATGATAAAATGATTAAGCGTATAACATTTTGTATCTTTTGGGATTTTGGTGGTGAGGAGAAATATATGCATCTTCAAGTTCTATTTATACTAGATCGTTGGGGTTCTATGGGTTTGCACGTTGTGGGCTGATAGCAGACTGGATAACCATCTAATCACAACATTGAACTGAGAGATAGCTGCACGAGACACATACTTTTCATTTTTCGTTGGAGAGGCGATAGTCACATTATAAGATGTTGCCATAATTTGGGGTCATGCGATCAAAGGTGACCCGATGATAGACGATGACGTTTAGTGTTCCAGGGAGTATTGGACTAATTGTATTTTAAATCACATAGATTGATTATGACGGAGACATGATGGGTGAGACTCGTCTTTTGCTCTCAATATTAAGTGAGAAACTTAGACTCAACCAACAAGATGATGACACACCATAGGATGAACTTCTGAGCTACGCACATGGGATTTCATTATTGTTAGTTTATTTTATGTTGGTGCCCACTACAGCCAACAGCACGTGTCCATATTATACGTACATCACTTCGAGGGTGATGATGTTGGGAATCGGTGGTACCGTCGCGCAGCGGAAAACAAAATTTTATTTTTTTTTTAATAAAAGTAATTTGAATCGAATTCAAATTGTCGACGGTCCATTTTAAAATCAATTAATTCAAACAATGTTTTAATTTACTTTAATTAATAGAAACAATTCGATTTCCAAAAATCAAACAAGCATGATCGGTTTCCATTTAATATATATTAATCACATATATATATAACAATTATACATATATATATATATATATATATATATATATTAATATCTTAAACTTATATATAACAATTATATATATTATATACACAATACATATAAACATATATATATATATAATACTTATATAATCAGCATCACATATATTATATATATATATATATTTATTAACTACAGTAGCATGCATATATTAACAGCATATATAAATATATAATTCATATGTACTCTGCATGCAAATTCATATCATATATATGTACATAATTAACATATACAGCATGCATTATATATATATATCAAACACACATATATGTTATATATATACAGAGTACATAACACATATACATCATATGTATATTCATTATATATATATATATATAATGCACTACTGCATGCACACACATATACAATTTATATGCTACACATGCGCATTGTACCTCACGGCAACGAGGCGGCAAGGCTGCTAGTGCTCCGGCGACAAAGCGGCGAGGTTCCGGTGACGAGGCGACAGCAGGGACGTCTCGCGATGACGGCAGCGGACCGGCAGTGACACGGCTGCAGCCTTCGGAACGGCGACAGCAACTCCGGCTCGTTGGGCGGCGTTCGAAGTAGCAGGTGACTCGGCGCTGACGGGAGCGGCGACTCTGGCTTAAAGGACGTTCATCGAGACCTCTTTCTAGTTCAATAACTGTGTGTACGTTCTAGGTTCAAGATAATCCATTCGCGTGTGACTTCGAGAAACACATTTCTCTAAACACCCCACTATCAGCTATGGCCAGAGACTCCGAGGATTTATCAACCATCAGAACCACACAGGACATCCATGACTTATCATGCGTCCGAATCTCCTACTACCATGCACAGACTTCCCACTAGATTCCCGACTATGCGAACGTTGCCCCTTTTGATTGGCCTCCAAAGAGACACAGAGACAGGTCACAAACATAGCCTGTCCTCTAGTGAAGTAATGTGAGGTCTCGGTCTAAGGATTAATGTTGTACTGAAGGAGCAGCAAGGAGAACAGATTTCTCCTTCTTGATGGTTGCCTCATAGCTGACTAACATGTTCAACATCACATCCAAGGTAGGATCGAGTTTGTTCATGTTAAAGTTCACTATGAACCTGTTCATAGGAACTTGGAAGAGACAGTAGGATCAAGGATCGAGGCA
>BMAC01000171.1:46271-61752 GCA_014905375.1 Phtheirospermum japonicum
TCTGACGGCTGCGATGCGGTGCGAGGCGTCTCCGGCTATCGGTGTCACACACCGTATTGCTCGACGTATTCGCAACGAGGCACTAGTCTCGTCGTGAGATTGAGAACGACAGAGAATAAGAAATCCGAACGATTCGGCAGTGGCGGCCGGCAGGCGGCGGCGGCTGGAGACGGACGGCTTTAGGGTTTCTGAACTGTTTTTGCCGAAGAAGACGTGCGGCTCTAAAATGTATGCCCCCGTTTTTCTAAAAAAAAAAACTCTTCTTTTTTTTTCTAATTTTTATTTATTTAAAGTTAAAGGGGTTAAGCCCAAGCCCAAGAACAAGTGGGCTGGCCCAAAAAGAAACCAAGCCTTTCTTTTAATTAAAGTACAAGCCCAATACAAAATTAAAAATAAACCTTTTAATTTAATAAAAGACACCGGCCCAATTTTAAATCAAAAATCCCATTGGAATTAAATCATTTCTCACAAATGATAACTCCGAAAAATATAACAATTATATTTTCGCGTCCAGAATAATTTTCTCGTATTTTTCTCAATTCATAATCACAATTACGAATCTTAGATTCAATCATATTGACATCTAACTATGCTAAAATTAACAATTAATTTCTAGCTATCATTTTCAATAATCAGGAAACACGTGGTGTGACCCTCAATGGTTCAGGTGTAAGCTAGCCAAGGTTTCACAACACATTATGATTCGAACAACATATTATTCTTATATGAACTCGTCCCTTAGAGTCCCTGATTAAATAAAACTCATTTTACTTAATCACTGGTCAAACCAGAACCCAACGAATTATGAGAGGCGCCTAGCAACTACGCATCATAATTCCATAGATACAAATGAAGTGCCTGCAAGAATCTTGTGATATAGCTTATATGTACAGTACGATCCCTTCGCGATCTATGTCCCGATTGAACAAGAGGTATTGGTTCATCGAGACCTCTTTCTAGTTCAATAATTGTGTGTACGTTCTAGGTTCAAGATAATCCGTTCGCGTGTGACTTCGAGAAACACATTTCTCTAAACACCCCACTATCAGCTATGGTCAGAGACTCCGAGGATTTATCAACCATCAGAACACACAGGACATCCATGACTTATCATGCGTCCGAATCTCCTACTACCATGCACAGACTTCCCACTAGATTCCCGACTATGCGAACGTTGCCCCTTTTGATTGGCCTCCAAAGAGACACAGAGACAGGTCACAACATAGCCTGTCCTCTAGTGAAGTTAATGTGAGGTCTCGGTCTAAAGGATTAATGTTGTACGCTATACCATAGAAATCATCTACTCGATGAGTGGGAACCACTTAGAGATTTCTAGGCGAGGGATTTCAGTGAACTCATCTTATGAGCACCTACTTATGTATGTCGATGTCCACACACCGTGACCGATGAGACGCGGTCCACATACACTAAGTACTAGTCTTAATGGGAAAGGCCTGTATCCTCATTATGGCGTAACCCNTAGGGGCTTTTGAATAGTTGTCTGATGCAAAGGATTGCAATGAACCAAGTTTTGAATTGGTTCATAATCCAGACACGAAGATGCCTAAAACTATTGGGCGACTCTGGAGCTCTAAGAGTCATAATGAAATTTACCAACCACAAATACATGCCAAATAGAAGTATCGTGCACAAGAGGTGGCCAACTGATGGATCTTCAAGTTTGAGATGTTGATACTAGATATTACGATAATTATTCAACTAGTACTTGTGTTTTAGGTTTTAGTTTGATGTTGCAATATTCATGTTGCTTTTGTGTTGGTAGTGGTTTGACATTACTTATTTGTTTTGTATTATGTTATGTACATTTTATTAATGATGGTTTTTGTATAAATTCATTAAGTAATACCTATTTGTGGAAAATAATATTTTCTTCATTGCATATATTTTTTTGTCAATAATGTATTTATCTTGGAAACTATTTATTTGATATTAATCGATTATGTGGATTTATCTTGCAGATGGTTGCACCACATGATGGTTCTTTTCTTACTCAGCAGCATTTGCATCCTTCAAATGATGTTACACGTGGTCAAATTGATGGCTTAAAATGACTTAGGCCAGAGGCAGACCTGAAAATACTTCATTTGAAGATGGTGATAGTTTTCCGAAAAAACCTGCTAGTGGAGGAAGCCTGCGGAAAAATAGCTCGACGCCAGCATGATAAAATGATTAAGCGTATAACATTTTGTATCTTTTGGGATTTTGGTGGTGAGAAGAAATATATGCTTCTTCAAGTTCTAATTATACTAGATCGTTGGGGTTCTATGGGTTTGCATGTTGTGGGCTAATTAGCATACTGGATAACCATCTAATCACAACATTGAACTGAGAGATAGCTGCACGAGACACATACTTTTCATTTTTCCTTGGAGATGCGATAATCACATTATAAGATGTTGCCATAATTTGGGGTCATGCAATCAAAGGTGACCCGATGATAGACGATGACGTTTAGTGTTCCAGGGAGTATTGGACTGATTGTATTTTAAATCACATAGATTGATTATGACGGAGACATGATGGGTGAGACTCGTCTCTTGCTCTCAATATTAAGTGAGAAACTTAGACTCAACCAACAAGATGATGACACACCATAGGATGAACTTATGAGGTACGCACATGGGATTTCATTATTGTTAGTTTGATTTATGTTGGTGCCCACTACAACCAACAGCACGTGTCCATATTTTACGTACATCACTTCGAGGGTGATGATACCCCTTCAAGTATTAGTTAGGGTAGTGATGTGTTGGCATGTCTATATCGTGAGTTGTGTAATGCCATAAATTCTGAGAAGAAGACGATTAGTGGCCTGATGGACTTATTGCTGATTTAGGCTTGGTTCAAGATTTCCATCATTAGACCAGAGTCTTTATGGCCCATGATCGATCTTGGAACAATGCATGTTGATGATGATGTCATTTTGTCCGTACTGCATTGATGTGATAGGTATACCATGTTACGTAATATGCATCTTTATGTCTGATTCCATTTTAATAAATTGGCTTTAATACTTGTGAAGATGGATTACACGTCTTAGTCGCACGGAGTTCTAGAAATACATTACGAGTCTTTTAGGAGTCACTTGATCAGTTCCATGAATTAGAGGTAATTTAKTTAATAATCTCATTTATTTTATACAAAGAATTGATGTTACTTTTTGAACTATGGAGTGTATAGTCTTTGAATAGTCCAAGTTACTATTCGAAGTTACATACCAATGCCAAMAATGGTTATACTAAAAGGTACTTTTGAGTGAGTCATATAAACTTTTTCAATGTCTAGTCTTTTAAKAATCAGAGTTACTATTCAAAGTTACATTTTTAATGTCCYATTGGTTGCCTTTATGTGCATGAGTTTCATAAAACTTCTTTAATATATGTTCATAGATTGAATCGAACTTTTAAAACACTTACTTTTTATTAAAATAAAAAGCTCGTCCGCAAGAGAACGGAGCAGTTGTAAGTGGCAAGTWGGACTCGAGTTGAATCTCTCGAGGAAGACTAATTGGAAGCTCTTTTAGTGTTTGATTTCATGGATGAGAAAATAACGAAAAAGCTAATCTAAACACTCAATCAAATTCAGTTTGTAAAATTGTGGTAACCAAGATGTTGACTTAAACGACGAGTAATGACATCAAAAACATTGAAAAGATTGAGGAAACGGGGGTCTAGGGCACTAGAATCATCTCCACGYCCCATTGGCATTTCATCGAACACTTAACRTARGAGCTAGGGTTGTCAATCCCAACTTGTAGATTAAACACCCAACAATCCRAATTGATGGTTCTAAATGATTTTAGGCACTAGACCCGTGAATTTTAACCAACAACCATCAATCAATTCAACAATACAATTTCAACGCAATTAACAATTCCAACAAGAAAATTCATAATTAAAGAAATTAAGAAATTCGAATAATAAAAGTAAGAAATTGAAAACTTACTAATTAACGGAGAAGTATATTATCGTTCTAACGAGAAATTAAACTAAGATCTACTAATTAATCAATCTAAGATCTACGGAAACTAAAAAACTATCTAAGATCTATTAAAACTAAGAAACTAGAATTGAAAAGGAAAGGTAGAAGAAAGAAAACAAAGAACACTCTTGGGTTATCAATCCCAAYAGGTCCGAGGAAGAAAAGGGTCTCGTCTCTCGTCGGCCGTTCCTCCCTGCTGCTGCCTGCTTCTACTTTTAAAGGCAAGGAAGTGGGCCTATTCACTGGGTAACCAAGTGTGGATAACATACCCAGTGTCAGCGGTAACACATCATATTGGGGACCAATTTCATGAAAACTCTACTCGCGGGTCCACACTCATCCATATTAAGACCAAAATACTTCAAAATCCRTGAAATAAATATAAAATCCAATATTAAAGTATCATAGATAAAAATTACGATCAAAATACGGTAAATTAAGCCGAAGATACATAAATATAAAAAAATGCTCAATCAATCCAACCTATACCAAAATTAATAACAAATCTAACTAAAATACCACCTACATATATATATATATAAATTAAGACAAATGCGTGTTAATCAACTACCTTARGCTTTATTGGTTTGTTTATCCTCAAACAAATGATAATTCCAAAGGATAACAAGTATAAAAATAAGCTCAAGCAAAGAGTCGTGTACTGCTACATAGATTATTTTGGAAATATAGATAATGTCAACGCAAACTCAAATGCTAGACCCTTATTACATTGTCGCTCCAAAAACAAAACATGCATCCTCACAAAGGGTAATATATATGTGTACTCTCAAAAGCACTCAAGTATTCTTTTTTATATGGGACATGTATACGCTCAAATCATCAAAATACATGCACAATAAACAAGCACTGAAAATCAAAAGATTCTCCATCGCATAATAAGTGTGTAACTAACAAAGACTCAGAAAAGGTCTTTAACGGGTTATAATGTAGGCTCTTTGGATMGGTATGGAATATATAAGTCGTGTGGCTAACTCACGATCTAACGTGATCAATAACTCACCAAACTATTCTAATCACGAAGCAATGTGCTTCACCTCATTCAAATGAAACCTCACTTAACTCTCATAACGTAGCCTTTATACTTAGGCTATATGTCAACTCATAACCCAAAACCGACTTCTGAACAAACTACTTAAACAATTTAGAAGCTTATGATACGCTTCTTCTCTCAKCTCTTGCCTCTTAAACATTTCGCGTCATAAGAAATACTAAACACAAGCCTTTATAAGCATAGGCAAAAATTTCAACAAGATTCACCATCCTCTTTATTCATCATTTTTTTTATTTGTTTTTTTTATTATTTATTTAATTTTTTATTTTTTGGAAGGATGATGATCCTTAACACTTATTATAACTTTTCCATAAAATCCCTGGTCATAATTCCAAAACACAAAAACCAACAAAAATAACAAACTCTTACCCCACAATATTAATGACGTAGGAGTTAACTCATAAACACTCATGGCTATAGGAAATGGATATTTGGCTATGAGGAACTCATTCGGAATTTACAGTGGCTAATATATTTGGATATGYCTTGAATAAGGGTAATTTCTGTGCCAAATTATCATATTCAAGGCTAACTACACGCTGCGATTTCAAAGAGATCTCAAAACAGAACCTACTCAAGTACATGCAAAGATGATAAACACTCAGGCTATTCACAGGCTTTTGCATGAAGAGATTTTGAATTGACGCTGCTTTTAAGGTTTTGCAAAATTATTTGCGTCCAAGTACCATTTTAAAAAATATATATATAAATAATAATTTTGAAYAATTAATGCACTTATACACGCTCAAAGACAAGAACCTCAAATCACAGATAGTCAACTTTGACAGGATAAARCAGACAAACACAATTAAGCGCGGGATTAACAACCAGTCACGTTCAAYTTCTAGCTACTACAAAACCACGAATTCAAATTGCACAATTATAAAATACAAATCACTACTCAACTACCCTCCCCCTCCCTATAAGTTCAGAAATCTCTAGATTTCCATAAATACGTATAAAAATCAAATCAAAAAAAGGAAAGGAGTACGAAAAATGTCCCTAKAGACTAAATAGTCGAGCTGCTCCAAATAGAACTATGCAATCATCCCATCGTTTCGAATCACGTGATTTAGATTGTCAWGATTAACAAACTATGAAAACAAACAACCAAACAAAATACATAACAAATTAACTAATGTTTTTTATATAAAATCCAAGATAATTAAAATAAGCAATCCCAAAGTTAAAATAACAAAAGAAGTAAAATAACTAACTAGAACGGGCTACACTAAACATCAAAAGAATTCACGGAACTAAGGTTCAAGGGTGATTTAGGTCTATAAAGTAAATCGCTAAGCCTCTCGACCTCTTGAGTAAGCTCATCAATCCTCCTATTCYCTTCKMCCAAATATTCCTCCATCTTGTTAATATTAAAAATATGCGTCGCTTCATTAAGCATAAGCTCGTGATTATCAGATGTTAATTCCCAAATCGTCATTCTAACCTCATACKATTGGCTATGAAGCGCATCCAACGCCTCTTCATGTTCTTCTCTTCTCACCATTCCACGCTCAAAGAATTGAGGAGGTAGTTGGGTTTGCTTCATCTTCATCTACAAGGCGTATGGTGGAATTCGGTGGTCGYGAAACGATCAAAGCGTGACAAGAGCTTGAAGAATTTATGAAGAATAACGTACTCATGGAGGGTTTATATAATATTTAAGGGCTGTAGAAAATGAGTCCTAGATTTTTTCTTAACCTAAATAAGGTCGGATTCTWCAAAACATACCTAATCAAAACATGATTCTTAAAAGGAAATAGATCAAGACCAAAATTTACCTCAAAAKTTACCTTAACAAACTTTACCTTATCAAGGTAGGTGTCCAAAACTTACCTTATCAAGGTCAACTCTCAAAATCTGCGGTTCTTGAATTAAAGTCAGCAACGGGCCAAATTTGGGTTGGCGTCGACGGGCCACCGATCGACGGGGGGGATCAACGGGGACAAAGGGCAATTTCYATGATAAGCATCGATCGATGAGGGGGGATCGATGGGGACAGAGGGCATTGTCGACAAAAAGCGTCGATCAACGAGTTGCGTCGATGGAGACAAAGGGCATTATCGATCAAGTGCATCGATCGACGGACGTAGTGTKGACGGGGACGGAGGGCTTCGTCGGACAAGTGCATCGATCGATGGAAGGGGATCGACGGGGACAGGGGGCTTCATCAAACAAGTGCGTCGATCGACGTTGGCAACACAGTACGTTAACTCCACGTCGACTCTGGTGTCTATCGATGGCTGCTTCCCTGCGCCCCGTTTTTCACTCAATTGATCGACGTTCTTCAGCGAGGAMTCCTCCAACTGTTCTAAAAACAAAGAAAACTCGACAAAATACAAAAAGAAAAGAAATGTAAGAGAGGAAGAATACAAAAATCACAAAAGGATATGAAAAGCTTGGGTTGCCTCCCAAGAAGCGAGTAGTCGATCACTACGAATAGATTAAAAGTTAATCGATGCATGGAGCGATGCTCGGTCACCGGAAGAACTAGAAAATCAGTCGAACAAACAAAATAAACCTCAACCAGTACAAGCTCCTTTGTTTCTTCGATCATCACCTCAACACTTTCATAAACACAAAATTTTATATACGGGCGTAAATGAGGGCGATCGGGCTCCTCCTCAACTATCTCTTCCACCACCTCAAAGTTAAGTTCCAAAACTGCATCGGGCAGAACGAAGTGAGGCTCAATAATCTCACCCTCCTCCAAAACCGGCACCACAACTTCACCATCCTCACAGACCAAGTAAACTCGAATCTCCAACATCCTCCGGAACCTCCAATGGAAACACCCCTACATTATTGTCCAAAACTTCATCAAAAAGCACAAGAGGGGCGATGCACTAAACCAAATCCCCAATATCAACCTCATTACACACCTCTCCCAAATGAGCGTTCAAGCTCGAATTCTCAACATCTAAGATGAGCTCCACCACATCAAAAATTGGCAGCTCTGGTTAACTTGGAAGTTTGTCTTTCTCGTTCGACAATTTTGCTATAGAAGCTGCCATTTGACCCATCATCGTCTCCAGATTCTTCATAATCTTAGAAAGGTCATTTACCTACATAGTCAACTGCGCAATTCCATCCCGATCATGAATGGTCTCAGCTTCTTGATTTTGCTGCCACACCAACAACCGATCGTTTGGTTTAACTGGAGTAGGTCCTTGCCTCTTCATAGGATATTTGTTTGGTGGGGGCGTGGGCAAGTACGTGTTCGAGTAGGGGTTATAGTACTTTGTAAATTTATGCCCAGTATTAGGAGGTTGGCCATGATAATTCTGAATGGCGTTAAGTCCCTTCTGTGGCTCTTTGTCAAATGTTACTGCGCATACATTCGCCAAATGCCATGGTGATCCGCAGCGACCACATACTCCAGTAACCTTTTTCGAAGAAGACCGACTCGCTATCTCGGCATTTAGGGCTGCCATCTCTTTGGTCATTTCCTCGAACCTCTTGTCGTCTTCCTTTTGGGTTACAGAGACTTCATTGACCTTAAGTCTCCGAGGTCGAGAATTTGTTTGCCTGGATTTTTCGCTCATCTTCTCTAACACTCTCTTGGGTGGAGCATATGGATCGTTGTGTCTCGAATCGTATGAGTTTGAAGATGGGGCCTATTAAGGTGAGTAGACATCCCTATGAACCAATAGTACACTTCCTCCCACATTTTTAAGGAATTGGGCTCTAAATATACCAACCATTTTCTTGCCCGATCTTTAGTGTGAAAGAGAAGAGTCGCATCTTCACTTGATCCCTTGTAAGGCCGAGAAGAGGTAAAGTCCGGGTGATAGCCTCGTACTCTCGGATGAACTACAGTGGATTTTCGCTCGGAAGCCCACGAAAAACCTGAAGTTGTTCTAAGTAGAAATCATCAGGATCGTAATTCCGAATTGTGGAGCTCAGTGGAATGGATGGTCGAGGGGCACGAAAAGCGTACGGATTGCCACACGATTGAGATGCTCGATAGTTCGACATTTTTTTTTATTATTTCTTTAAAAGGGTCGTTGAATCTCAGGCCTCAAGAGATGTACCTTGCATACACAACACTCAACGCACAAGATTAAATGTACCAGCAGAAAATAACAAAAATGAACAAAAAGAAAAATCTCAAACAAACACTAAACACGAACAAAGATCACAAAGATCACAAAGAGCAAATGCAAAAATTACAACCTTTAGCCTTCCCCAGCAATGGCGCCAAAATTTTGAATTGAACTTTTTAAACACTTACTTTTTATTAAAATAAAAAGCTCGTCCGCAAGAGAACGAAGCAGTTGTAAGTGGCAAGTTGGACTCAATTCGAATCTCTCGAGGAAGAATAATCGGAAGCTCTTTTAGTGTTTGATTTCACGAATGAGAAAATAACGAAAAAGCTAATCTAAACACTCGGTCAAATTCAGTTTGTAGAATTGTGGTAACCAAGACGTTGACTTAAACGACAAGCAATAAAATCAAAAACTTTGAAAAGATTGAGGAAACAGGGGTCTAGGGCTCTAGAATCATCTCCACGGTCCATTGGCATTTCATCGAACACTTAACCTACGAGCTACGGTTGTCAATCCCAACTTGTAAATTAAACACCCAACAATCCCAATTGATAGTTCTAAATGATTCTAGGCACTAGACCTGTGAGTTTTAACCAACAACCATCAAGCAATTCAACAATACAATTTCAACGCAATTAACAATTCCAACAAGAAATTTCATAATCAAAGCAATTAAGAATTTCGAATAATAAAAGTAAGAAATTGAAAACTTACTAATTAATGGAGAAGAATATCGTCGTTCAAATGAGGAATTAAGCTAAGATTTGCTAATTGATCAATCTAAGATCTACGGAAACTAAGAAACTATCTAAGATCTACGGAAACTAAGAAAGTAGAATTTGAAAAGGAAATGTAGAAGAAAGAAAACAAAGAACACTATTGGGTTGTCAATCCCAAGAGATCCGAGGAAGAAAAGGGTCTCGTCCCTTGTCGGCCGTTCTTCCTCGCTGCTGCCTGCTTCTCCTTTTAAAGGCACGGAAGTGGGCCTGTTCGTTTTGTTGGCCTAGGGCTCAAAATCCCTGAATCTGTGCTGGCACTGGGTAACCCAGTGTGGACAGCATACCCAGTGTCAGCGATAGCACATCAAAACGGGGCCAAATTTTGTTAAAACTCTACTCGCGGGACCACAATCATCAATCTTAAGACCAAAATACTTCAAAATCCCTGAAATAAATATAAAATCCAATATTAAAGTATCATAGATCAAAATTACGATCAAAACACGGTAAATTAAGCTGGAGATACATAAATACGGAAATATGCTCAATCAATCAAACCTATACCGAAATTAATAACAAATATAACTAAAATACCACATAAATATATATAAAAATCAAGACAAATGTGTGTTAATCATTAGATCGTGAAATATTCCATAAATCATCACTTCATCCACTTTCCACGAATATGAGTTTGAGCCTTCAAAACATTATCTACAATGAAAATAAGATCAAATAGACTCTTCCAATAGATATTTTACTTATTGAATATCTCGTGAACCTGTATAATATCAATAACTAGTTTAGTAATGATGATAACAACACTTGTGTTATAATAGATGCGAGATCTGTGGTCTTTTAATAATTCTAGGTTATGCTAACCTACAATGAGGTTAGTATACATGTCAAATACCTTAAACATTGTTATACCTTCTTTAAGCAAATCATTGAAACCCTGGGGGTGACTTGTGATCGTGAATTACAAGTTATGCATGCAACCAAACAACAATGGCTGGATTTCGCAAAGGTATGTATTCAACTTTGTTCTATTAGAAGTTTGATCCTAAGTCAATCATTAACATGCCATTCTTTTGTGACTAGGTTGATCTTGAGTTAACAGTAGTTTTCAGTATGGAAGAAGAACCACTATTCATTAAAGGTATGGGCATAATATTTAAGGAATGGTCAAACTTTATTTCAAAATCACGTATGCCCCAACGACCAATGTTCGACTACATGCTCAGCAAAGGGACTTCGTAGATAAGGAACAAATACAAGAAGTAAACCCACTATAAATTACGATATTGCATCAAGGAGGTTTGCATTGCTTGTGAAGAATAAAGTAATTTTAATGTATTATTGTTATCATAGGTGTCAAGAATGTAAGTGTCTTCTGCTGTAATGTAATTTCAAATTATCATTAAAATATCTTAATAATTTTTATTTTTGGTTTCGTGTAGGTGGTGTAGTCAGTCTATTGTTTTTTCGGGTAATTTACATTTATCCACTTAAATCTACTAGCTACATGAGTGCACAAATGCATTCACTTTAATTTTTAATATATAATTTACTGTTCTCCTCACTTTATTAAATTTTGATGTAGTCAGACTACTGGAAATCAATGTTTCCTTAATTCCCAGGTACTTCATTTTTATCCTCGTGATATCAACCAATAACAAACCACACACTGTCGTAATGGTAAACAACAACGGTTGCTTTAACCCCCTTGAACTCGATTTTACCCTTTGAAATCTATTAATGACTACACAACTACATTCACCATTGTTATATACCTTTGTATTTACTAGACATATATTTTCAAAATTATAAAACTATAAAATAAGATGTTGGCACATATTTTCCAAGCCACATTTCACTTACACATTGTTTTTCCATCTTCCTAAATTTATCCAGGAAAAGTAAATGAGTTCCCATCAACCTAACAACACACCAAATTCTAATTTTGAAGAAGATTTTTTTTAATGATAAAATTTTATTTGAATGGAGTATCTATATGAATATTGTGCTTGTTGACGATCTTTGTGAGAGAAAGCTCAATGGATCCTATGACCTTAGGATTACGCAACCATATCACGTGGATTTTGTTGGACAAAATCAACTTCATGTCCCGGAAAGATTCCACCATGGATGACATAACTGTCCTGGGTTCAATTTCTTAAAAAATGATACATGTATTTTTCTTATGATGTTATGTAAAAAGAACTCTACTTGATACCATGATGCTAACAATGCAAGATCTAGAATGGCTTGTGCAATTTTGGAATGATGTGGCATGAGATATTAAGCTTATTTCAGCATACCTAAAAAGTGGAGAACCCTTGCTCAGTTTAATGGATTGGGTGTTCAATAGACATTTCTTGAATTAATTTTTTTGATACTAAAACCTCATTGGAAACACTCCCTTGCGATTATAGTCATATATTTATCAGATGTGTATGATAATTGTTATTTTAATTTTATTGTATTTTAATTTTTACTTTTCATTGTAATATAATTTTGATTCTGTATTATAAAACCTGATAGTTTTTTATTTTTTATTTTTAGAACATGGTGTGCAATATTATCGGGTGATTTTAATTTAAAATTAAAAAAAAGAGGCTTTCGCTTGAGTACACGAGTATCATCACAAAATACACACACCACCTAGAATACCGATAACAAACCATTTGGACACCACGACCACATATATTTTGTAATGCACACCGTGCTTGTTGGCCTGTGTTTTAATTTTTAATGACTTTTTTAATAATCTCTTTTCAATAGCCAAAGTTATTTTACCATGGCCTTATATGTAATTCTAATATTACAAAAAACATGATAAACAAAAAATATTCATCAATGTCTACTATTATTATAAATTACCGTTCTATCTTGTTCAATATATAAACCAAATATAATCATCAATATGACAATGACGAAACTATCTATTTTTGAATCAATTTTTTTTTAATAATTTAGTTAATTTCATCATAAAATAATCAAACCCTAAATTTTGAAAACCCTATTTTATTTAAAACCAAACTATAAAGTATAAACCACAAATTAAAAAAAATCCTATTTTTATTTAAGCCATATGTCTTAAATTTTAAAAACCCTAGCCGAGACTGAGTTTTTACAAACGTCTTACCATCAGACTACCAAGCAACAAGCTTTTCTACTAAAACTCCGTCTTACGATTAAATCGTCATTCACAAACAAAAACCAGATTCGTTGTGACAATCAAAATGAATAACAATTATGTCTCACGCACCCCCTCACGCACCCCCACCCCCACCACCACACACATATATAAACACACAAACACACACACACACACACACACACACACACACACATATATTGCGATTTGACCTGGGATGTTGTTGCCACCAATGTCCTGCATTTTTTTTTTTTTTTTTTTTTTTTGCAATTTAATTCAGGATACTGTTACCACAAGCTTTCCACATTTTAATTTTATTTTTCTCAATTGAGCCCTGGGACGTTAGTAACAATGTCGATTCTGAAATTCAATTATTATTATTTTAGATTCACCCCAGTTTCCGAGACGCGGGTGCTAACCGCATCTCGTTATTAATTTTTTCTTTTTTAATTTCAGCGTTTGACTCAAACTTTCGTGCACCCCTTTTTAAGATATTTAATTTTAAACTTTCGTGCACCCCTCTATTCAATCCTTTTCCTTCTTCTTCACCAAACACACACACACACACACACACACACACACACCACACATATATATATATATATATATATAATATATATATATATTGCGATTTGACCTGGGATGTTGTTGCCACCAATGTCCTGCATTTTTATTTTTTTTTTGCAATTTAATTCAGGATACTGTTACCACAAGCTTTCCACATTTTAATTTGTTTTTCTCAATTGAGCCCTGGGACGTCGGTAGCAATGGCATTCTGAAATTCAATTATTATTATTTAGATTCACCCCCAATTTTCGAGACGCGGGTGCTAACCGCATCTCGTTATTAATTTTTTCTTTTTTAATTTCAGCGTTTGACTCAAACTTTCGTGCACCCCTCTATTCAATCCTTTTCCTTCTTCTTCACCAACACACACACACACATGGACCGACGCTTCAGAGAGTTACGTCGACTTAGCGTCGACATAGTATCGACCGTCGTGGGCAGAATCGCGTCGACGTAGTGTCGACGCTTGCGTCGATCGACGCTACTGATAGTGCGTCTCATTTTCTCGATCTTTCTGCTACTCGTTCACCGGAAATCTCGTTCTCCACTCTTGAACATTGAACTTCATCTATTTACGCGCTGAACTTTTCCGGTTACTTAGCTGTAAGGTGAAAAACAACGAATAATCACTTATTCTCATCAATTACGATCAAAATACGGTAAAATAAGCTGGAAGTATAAAAATACGGAATTAAACTTAAATTATCCAACTAATACAAAAAACAAATATAAAAACGAACTAAAATACTAATAAAAATAAGGACAAATATGCGCTAATCAGCGTTTCACTTGTGTCAATGGCATTTCGGCTTTTGAACACTGTCGAGACGCGTATGACATCAGCATTTTGGTCCACTTTTTAAATTTCTTTTAGATCCGCACTATTTTACTAATTTTAATTTAAATATATATTATTTATTTAATTTCACCGCATTGGTGTGATTTGTTTTTACATGCATGGTGCATCTATTTACCTAAATCCGATAGCAAGTTAGCAATTTAAAATAATCTTGAAGCTGAAGCAAATTTGTGAATATTTTCCTCATGATAAATATTGCTGACAAACCATTGCAATGACCCACTTTTTGGTCAAAAAATTCAATAATTTAGTTGAGATGACATTTTGGATGACAACTTTTTAAATGCCAAACGCGCCTTGATTGGGCTGTCATTCTTGGAATCACAAGCAATCAGCTCCAACATGTGAAGAAGTTACATGCTAATTGCCAATTTGTCTTAAAGAAACCATATGTTAGACTACTTTATAAGTTAACTATTGTTTGGAAGAAAACCAATAATAAAGCTAACCCAAAGACTATAAATTAACAAATCCCACTACTGCTCCAATACCAACCTCACAAACATATCTCATAAAGTTCAGAATCTGTGCAAGAGAACACCAATACCCAGAAAAAAAAAAAAAAAAAAAAAAAAAAAAAAAAAAGAGTTTAGAGGTGACGACTTCAGATACGAAACTAAAATACAACACGAAATTTGTGTCGCCAACTCAACCGTCCCTAAAACGCAGCCCCAAAATCGAGGACGAATTGTCACACACAAAAAAGCAAAAGACAAACCATTGCAATGACCCACTTTTTGGTCAAAAAAATTCAATAATTTAGGTTGAGATGACATTTTGGATGACAACTTTTTAAAATGCCAAACGCGCCTTGATTGGGCTGTCATTCTTGGCAATCACAAAGCAATCAGCCTCCAACATGTGGAAGGAAGTTACATGCTAATTGCCCATTTGTCTTAAAGAAACCATATGTTAGACTACTTTATAAGTTAAATATTGTTTGGAAGAAAACCAATAATAAAGCTAACCCAAAGACTATAAATTAACAAATCCCACTACTGCTCCAATACCAACCTCACAAACATATCTCATAAAGTTCAGAATCTGTGGCAA
>BMAC01000171.1:72594-83619 GCA_014905375.1 Phtheirospermum japonicum
ACAAAATTTAAAATAAAGTAAACACGAACAAACATTGTTAAAACCTATTTCAATCCCCGGCAACGGCGCCAAAATTTTGATCCGAACTTTTTACACCTATTTTTTATTTAAAATAAAAAGCTCATCCGCAAGAGAACGGAACAATTGTAGGTGGCAAGTTGGACATGAGTCGATCTCTCGAGGATTGAAATTCGGAATTTTCAACGTTTGTTTAATCACGATAATTAAAACACACGATCACGTTTTTTTAGTTTTTTTATTTTCGAAAAGTATAAGCTACGAATTAAAAATGCAAGAATTAAAAACTCAAAATTGAAGTTGAAACGCTGAATTAATTAACCTTAAATTATTAACTAAAATTGAAAGTATAAAATTAACCAAATTAAAAACCTAGATTAAATTACTAATTAATTAATTAATTAATTAAAAACTCAATTTAAATTCAAATCAAAGCAAGAACTCAATATTAAAAATAAAATGCAGCAATATATAAATTCATAAACTCAAGCAATTAACCTTAGTGAATGATTAACAAATTAAAACCTAAATCAATTACTAATTAATTAACTAATAAGAAATTCAAATAAAAGCCAAAACAAGCAATAACTCAATAATAAACTTCAAAACGCAGCAACATAAAACTCATAAATGAAACTAATTAACCTAAACAAATCTAAAAGCTTGCATAAAAATCAATGAACATGAATAAACGACAAACTTGATGCATAAAAACGAGCAAATCATGTAAACTAGATCGCATGAACTTCATTAATCAACCCAAGTCTCCAACATCCAAACATAAACCATAAAAACTGAATAAAATCAGAGAATTAGAATCATATAAGGTTCAGTGAATTTCAGATCCAAAAACGAACGTAAGAAAACGTAAAGATAAACTATGATCTAAAGTATAAAAACTATGACGAAAGCTTGAAAAACATGAAAAAGAAATAAGAAACTTATTAAATGTAGTAGATGCAGTAAGTTCTTCGAGTTCTCCACAGAAATACGCTGAAAAATGGACAGAAACGAGTTGGCAACGTCGAACGGCTCCGAAACGCGTCTTCGTCGAATCTTCAATCTCCGCGTTTTTGTGTTAAATCCGACTCCAAACCGTAGGATTATGTATTTGGTAAGTTCTTAGGGTCAGAGGTATGTTGAAATTCGGATTATAAGTGGGTATTTATAGTTGTGGGAAGTCTTGGGCAAAAAGAAATCCTAAAAACGAGTCAAAAATGCGTCCAGCAATCGACGCGTGATACTAGAACGGTTCCAGGGTCTACCGTTCTAGAAAACTGGAAGCGGTCGGCAGCTATCGGGCGCCTGGTCGGGCGACGCGCGCGGGGGTCGGAAGGCGTGGGCAGGGCTGTGCGGCACGGGATACTAGAACGGTTCCATCATCTGACTGTTCTAGAAAACCTGGCAGTTTCCAAAAGTTGCCAATTTTCGCCGGAAAGCTCATTTTCTTCTCGTCATTCTTCTTCAATTCGAGCATCCTTAAATGCGTCTTTTTAACTGCGTTCTTCAGCTCGTTACACTACTAATAAAGAAAATTTAGCGCAATTAAGCTGCAATCTACGAAATTAAGCACAAAACATAATAAACGAAATAAAAACACGAAATATTAAAAAGAAGAAAAATACGAATAAAAGAACCTAAAAACCCATAAAATCACACAAATTAAAATGCAAAAACATACGGAAAATACACACAAAAATGAATAAATCAACCCCCCCACACTTAGCCTTTTGCTTGTCCTCAAGCAAAATCAAATCTAAACGTAGACAAGAAAAACCTAACTACCCAATGAACTAAGTACTAATGCATTCAAATGATTCAAGAAGTTAATGCATTAAATTGATTTGGAAATTTAACTAAAAGGACGACACGATAACGTTGAGATAAGAGATTTAGACAATCTTCCGAACTCCTAAAAGTAATGAGTCGCCCTCCATGTTCGTCCTCCATCCATGCCTCGGCCAAAGTCTATCCATGATCAAACCGCCAAGTCGGCACCAGACTAACCCAGTCATCTATACACCTCTTTAACAATAAAATCTAAAAATAAAAATAAAAATAAGGACTTCACTTGTGCAAGGCTTTCTCTTCTTGTATTTATTATTTTTTTTCTTTTTCTTTCCTTCTTTTTTTTTGTTTTTTTTTCACGTACAAGGATTTTTCTTCTTGTACTTTTTTTTTGTGGTACCCATAGTAATGAGGTACGAGCACGAATTACAAAAACGAGAGTTCATTGACTCCAATCTCACGTTGCTAAGTGCAACTAATAACATTCTTCGCTTCCGCACATGGAGTTTTAATGTCTCCAAAAATAAAAAGAAAAATTACATAATATCCTATAGAGGGTAATTGAAAATGGGGCTAGTAGAGAGTATTCGACTCTTAAGAACGAAACAAGAATAAAACAGAGGACAAAACACTTCATAGAATCTTCACACTTCATTCCCACAATTACACTATTGTTCGAATGAAAGTCTAAATATCCTAACCAAAGCATCTAACCTCATCAACTTCGTCAAGGTTCCAGTCAATATCAATACACACGACTCAAATCAACCACAAGCAAGCATACAAAATTTACTAACCAAGGACAAACCCCCCCACACTTAAAACCATACAATGCCCACATTGTATAATTAAAAAGACCAAACGAAGTATGGAAAAAGTAAGAGAAAGAGGAACGTCCCTGTAATTGCGCTTGTGATGAAGAGTCGTACATCCAAAAATGTCCAAAGGGTTGCAAATGGGAGAGATTCCTGAAATAAAAAGAAAATAAACAAGAAAAAGTAAGTGATAAAAAGCTTGGGTTGCCTCCCAAGAAGCGCTCGTTTAACGTCAATAGCTTGACGCAATTGCATCACCTAGGAAGGAGGCGGGTCGGTGAGATCATGGGATTCTGCAAAACGATTGACCCTCGATCCTTCGAATATGGTTTAACACGATGGCCATTGACTTGAAATCTCTCATTGGTCTTCTCATTGACCAATCTCACCACTCCATAAGGCATCACATCCTCAACTAGGTAGGGACCACTCCATCGCGACTTGAGTTTGCCGGGAAACAATCGGAGACAAGAATTATACAATAAAACGTTCATCCCAGCTCGAAGATCTTTAGCAACTATCCTCTTATCATGTTGAATATTTACCTTATTCTTGTAAATAACCGCATTCTCATAGGCATCGTTACGAATCTCGTCAAGTTCCTCAAGTTGTAATCCTCGCATTGCACCGGCTTGCGCTAAATCAAAATTCACTGCGCGTATAACCCAATAAGCCCGGTGCTCCATCTCAACGGGAAGGTGACACGCCTTTCCATACACCATCCTATAAGGAGTGGTTCCCAAGACTGTCTTGTACACCGTTCGATACGCCCAAAGAGCGTCAATGAGTTTTACCGACCAATCTTTACGGCTCGGTTGAATGGTCTTCTCGAGTATAGCCTTGATTTGTCTATTACTTGTCTCGACTTGTCCCGACGTTTGAGGATGATACGCCGTGGCAACTTTATGCTTAATACCATATCTCGCCATCAATTTTTCAAAAGACTTGTTACAAAAATGGGCCCCTCCATCACTAATAATGACTCTCGGAACTCCAAAATGACTAAAAATATTCTCTTGTAGAAACTTGAGAACCACCTTGGCATCGCATGTTCTTGTGGGTATAACCTTGACCCACTTGGACACATAATCGACGGCAACCAAGATGTAGTCGTAACCAAAGGATGTTGGAAAAGGTCCCATGAAGTCGATTCCCCAGACGTCAAATATCTCCACCACGAGGTTGATGTTTTGTGGCATCTCATTCCTCTTGTTGATGTTTCCCGTTCGTTGACAACGATCGCATGACTTACAAAATTCGTGAGCATCTTTGAAAAGCGTCGGCCAATAGAATCCTGATTGAAGGACCTTAAAAGCAGTCTTTTGGCCTCAAAAATAGCCTCCGCATTGCTGATCGTGACAAAATGACAATATGCTATGCTGTTCGTCCTCGGGAATACATCTCCGAATAATGCCGTCCTTCCCGAATTGGAAAAGGAACGGGTCCTCCCAAAAGTGGTTCCTACAAAGAGAAAGAAATCTCTTCCGTTCTTGGAAAGATAAATTGGCCCTCACATGGCCACAAGCAAGATAATTAACGATATCAGCAAACCAAGGGGTGGGGTGCGAAGAGACAGCATAAGTAATTTCATAAGGAAATGCATCATTTATAAGATCCTGTTCGTCCACATTTCCCCCTACGTCTAAGCTTGACAAATGGTCGGCTACTACATTTTCACACCCTTTTCTATCCTTTATCTTGACGTCAAATTCTTGAAGTAAAAGTATCCAACAGGTCAAACGCGTCTTGCTTTGAGATTTAAGAAAAATGTAACGTAGGGCCGCGTGATTACTATGGACAATGACTCGAGAACCAATTATGTAAGGACAAAATTCTTCTAACGAAGTGACTACAACTAGATGTTCTTTTTCGGTGGTAGTGTAGTTCCTTTGTGCTTCATTTAAAGTGAGACTTGAATAGTAAATTACTCGGAGGAGACCATCCACTCGTTGTCCCAAAACTGCCCCCACAGCATCATTAGAAGCATCACACATAATTTCAAAAGGGAGGGACCAGTTTGGAMCAACGACCACKGGTGCCMTGGTCAYTTTRTCTRTGAGTAKGTTAAAAGCMTTAAGACATYKCTCATCAAAAACAAACGYCACYTCAAGACCAAGTAAATGACACAACGGGCGACTAATTTTTGAAAAATCTTTTATAAATTGCCTATAAAACCTCGCGTGTCCTAAGAAACTACGAATACTCTTAACGTTCGTGGGAGGTGGTAGATTCTCTATAACATCAACTTTAGCTTTATCCACCTCCAAACCTCTACGAGACACAACATGACTAAGTACTATACCACTCATCACCATAAAATGACTCTTTTCCCAACTCAATGTCAAATTACTCTCAATACATCGTTCAAGAACTTTAGACAAATTATTAAGACAAGAGTTAAAGGAAGAGCCAAATACTGAGAAATCATCCATGAAGACATCGAGGAAGTTGTCAATCATGTCAGTGAAGATTGAAAACATACATCGTTGGAAAGTCGCCGGTGCATTGCATAGGCCAAATTGCATCCTGCGAAAGGCAAACGTTCCGAACGGACAAGTGAACATCGTCTTCTTTTGATCCTCGAGGGCTATGGCAACTTGGTAATATCCAGATAGGCCATCAAGAAAACAGTAATACACATGCCCAGCCAATTTATCGAGCAACTGGTCAATGAAAGGGAGCGGAAAATGGTCCTTCCTAGTGGCGGCATTCAGCTTCCTATAGTCGATACACATATGCCATCCAGTAGTCAAATGTGTCAGAATAATGTCTCCCTTGTCATTCTCTATGATTGTGATGCCCCCCTTTTTCGGCACAACATGTACGGGGCTCACCCACTCACTGTCGGGTACTGGGAAGATGATTCCTTCATCGAGCAACTTGAATATTTCCTTCTTCACTACCTCCATCAAATTTGGATTTAAGCGGCATTGGCTATCTCGAACCGGCCTCGCACCTTCCTCCAGCTCAATGCGGTGCATGCATGTGGTCGGACTGATACCTTTGATGTCCCCCAAGCTCCAGCCGATGGCTCCTTGGTATTTTTTAAGCACAGCGATCAAGACCTCTTCTTCTTTTTTAGATAGTTCGGCGAAAATGATCACGGGTTTCTTCTCTCCTTCTTCGAGATATACGTATTTCAGGTGGCTCGGGAGGGGTTTGAGTTCAGATTTTGGTTCAATGTCTTGTCTTTCGTCTCCAATCTCACAAAGGTCGATCATTCCCTTAGAATCGGGATTAGGCGAATCATCGTCCTCGGCTATCCATGAGTCATCATTCTGATTAAGAAAATCGCGCGTGATGGACCTTTCCTCGAGATCGTCTTATACGAGCGGAGCAACAGGATCCAAGTATGAACACTCGGCGTTTATGGATGAAGATGGTGTCGATTGGAAGTTGTGAATGGAGAAAGTGATGGATTCGTCCAAAACAGAGAGTGTCATGCTTCCATTTTTTACGTCTATGAGCGTGTTAGTCATGGCCATGAAAGGTCGGCCCAACAAAATCGTGTGCTCCTGGCTATTGTCCTCCACTTCCCCTGCATCCAAAATCATGAAATCAACAGGGACAATGAGGGTACCAACTTGTACGAGGACATCCTCTATGATTCCCTTAGGGTACCGGATCGAACGATCAGCCAGCTGGAGTCTCATCTTGATTGGCTTAAGTGCACCTAAATCAAACTGCTCATAGATGGAAGTAGGCATTAGATTGATCCCCGCCCCAAGGTCAAGCATACCCCGAGTCTCTTTTCCATTTCCCAAAGTAATTTTAATACAAATACTCCCAGGGTCGCTTTCCTTAGGGGGAAGGGAATTACGAAAGATGACGTTCGCCGCATTTGTAAAACAAATCTTTTCGTTTTCAGAAAAATGTCTCTTTTTTTATGCTAAGTCCTTAAAGAACTTAACATATGCGGGAACATTTCTAGTCACATCAAGCAAGGGCAAATTCACATTAACTTTAGATAGCATATTATAAAGATCAAGAAACTGCTAGGGTACGGAATGGGAGGCCGGTATGGATTAGCGGATTTGTGAAGAGTTGTCTTAGGCATCCGTCTTGGCAGGTGATTAAGTAGAGTCGTCATCGGACAAATTCACATTATTGTCCACAGTTCGTCCACTCCTAAGCACCGTAATGGCTTGTGCTTGCGACGGTTGGCTTGGCAATTTCCCAAACTCATTCTTCCCTATTTGTGCAGCTAGTTGGCCAAGTGTCACTTCAAATTTATCCATCCTTTTCTCAGTGCGTTGCATAAATTGCGTAAACGTGCGCAATGTCTCTTCCAGCATTGGCGAAGCCGGTGCTTGAGTCGGTGGTGGAGGTGCAGGGACAGTTGCTTGTCCTTGCTACTGTGGCGGGTACTGTGGTCGTTGCATGACCGTAACTTGTCCTTGTCCCCATTGTTGCTGATATGGTTGTTGTGGAACAAAGTTGCTTGGTGCTTTTTGGTTTGGTGATTGATTTCCTCCACCTTGGTTGCTTGACCAAGAGAAATTTGGGTGATTCTTCCATCCCGAATTGTAAGTTTGCGAGAATGGGTCATTATTGCGAGGGTAATGATTTTTGTTTCCTTGAACGGTTTGATTCGCTTGATACCCTTGGACGGCTTGCACTTGCTCGTTGGTTTCCTCAGTTTGCATGAAAGTGACTGGGCAAAGGTTCGCACCATGCTCGTACATTCCACAAATTCCACAAGTTTCCAACTGCATTGGTATTGCTCCTTGAGATAGAAGCGTATTTTAAGACTGCAATACAGCCACTTGCCTTGTTAACTCAGCAATCCTCTTTGTATCCTCTGTCGATGCTTGCGATACCCCCACCTCATGAATGGCTATTTTCTTTGGTCGAAAGCTCTTTTGTTGTGAGTTGTAACTGATCGACTCGCAAATGTCCCAAACTTCTATAGCAGTTCGCGACCCAATATCTCCTCCTGCTGCATTGTCAACCATGTATTGGAAATTATGGTCAAGACCATCGTAGAAGAATTGGTTGATGAGCTCAGGTGGGTAGTGATGATGTGGACATTGTGCCAACAGCCCCTTGAAACGCTCCCATGCTTCGTGAAATGTCTCCCCATCCGTCTGATTGAATGAAGCTATCTTTACTCAGAGGTGGGCTGTCGTCTGGTTCGAATAATACTTTGCCATGAAGCGGTCGTACACCATATCCTAGTTCGTAAGAGAGTCGGGCTCCAATGACAAAATCCAATTCTCAGCTCGGTCCTTCAACGTGTATGGAAAACATCTCATCTTCAATTGTTCTTCTCAAAGGCCTTGGAGTGGGAATGTTTGGATCACCGAGTAAAATTTTCGCATGAAGGTGATCGGGTCTTCGTTCGGTAGCCCATAGAAAGAGGGCAAGAGACTGAAATGATTGGGTTTGAGCTCATATTCTTGGGCCGCAGGGCGCAAGCGTATGCATGACGTAGCCGGTCCAATTACGGGGCGAGCGAATTCGCGCATACGTGCTGGTTGAGGCTCTTGTTGCTGGTAGTATGCATTGGGTGGCATAAATGGCCTTTGTTGTTGATGAGCTTGATGGAAGTATGGTGGAGGTTGGTTATAGTACGGCGGTTGTTGTTGAATGTACGGTGGATTATTGTAAAGTTGTTGGTTGGGAAGCTCCAGATTTGGGTTGGCGGGTGGCGGCTGGATGATTGGTGGAATTGGGCCCTCGTTTTGGTTCGGCCCACCATTTTGTTCATTTAGAACATTCGGATTAATTGGAGGTGTCTCGGTAGGATCCATTGGTGACTCGTTCGTTGAGTTTTCTTGAGAACTTTCCCCAAAATTTCGGTCGACATTAGCTCTCGCTCTAGTAATCCTATTAATGTTGTCGATGAACGGAAAGAGTTCTCCACCGAAAGACCTACACCCTCGCATACACTAAACAAACGATCAAACGATTCGAGACAAAATTTAAAATAAAGTAAACACGAACAAACATTGTTAAAACCTATTTCAATCCCCGGCAACGGCGCCAAAATTTTGATCCGAACTTTTTACACCTATTTTTTATTTAAAATAAAAAGCTCATCCGCAAGAGAACGGAACAATTGTAGGTGGCAAGTTGGACATGAGTCGATCTCTCGAGGATTGAAATTCGGAATTTTCAACGTTTGTTTAATCACGATAATTAAAACACACGATCACGTTTTTTTAGTTTTTTTATTTTCGAAAAGTATAAGCTACGAATTAAAAATGCAAGAATTAAAAACTCAAAATTGAAGTTGAAACGCTGAATTAATTAACCTTAAATTATTAACTAAAATTGAAAGTATAAAATTAACCAAATTAAAAACCTAGATTAAATTACTAATTAATTAATTAATTAATTAAAAACTCAATTTAAATTCAAATCAAAGCAAGAACTCAATATTAAAAATAAAATGCAGCAATATATAAATTCATAAACTCAAGCAATTAACCTAAGCGAATAATTAACAAATTAAAACCTAAATCAATTACTAATTAATTAACTAATAAGAAATTCAAATAAAAGCCAAAACAAGCAATAACTCAATAATAAACTTCAAAACGCAGCAGCATAAAACTCATAAATGAAACTAATTAACCTAAACAAATCTAAAAGCATGCATAAAAATCAACGAACATGAATAAATGACAAACTTGATGCATAAAAACGAGCAAAACATGTAAAACTAGATCGCATGAACTTCATTAATCAATCCAAGTCTCCAACATCCAAACATAAACCATAAAAACTGAATAAAATCAGAGAATTAGAATCATATAAGGTTCAACGAATTTCAGATCCAAAAACGAACGTAAGAAAACGTAAAGATAAACTATGATCTAAAGCATAAAAACTATGACGAAAGCTTGAAAAACATGAAAAAGAAACAAGAAACTTATTAAATGTAGTAGATGCAGTAAGTTCTTCGAGTTCTCCACAGAAATACGCTGAAAAATGGACGGAAATGAGTTGGCAACGTCGAACGGCTCCGGAACGCGTCTTCGTCGAATCTTCAATCTCCGCGTTTTTGTGTTAAATTCGACTCCAAACCGTAGGATTATGTATTTGGTAAGTTCTTAGGATCAGAGGCATGTTGAAATTCGGATTATAGGTGGGTATTGATAGTTGTGGGAAGTCTTGGGCAAAAAGAAACCCAAAAAACGAGTCAAAAATGCGTCCAGCAATCGACGCGTGATACTAGAACGGTTTCAGGGTCTACCTTTCTAGAAAACTGGCAGCGGTCGGCAGCTATCGGGCGCCTGGTCGGGCGACGTGTGCGGGGGTCGGAAGGCGTGGGCAGGGCTGTGCGGCACGGGATACTAGAACGGTTCCAGAATCTGACCGTTCTAGAAAACCTGGCCGTTTCTAAAAGTTGCCAATTTTCGCCAGAAAGCTCGTTTTCTTCTCGTCATTCTAATTCTTCAATTCGAGTATCCTTAAATGCGTCTTTTTAACAGCGTTCTTCAGCTCATTAGACTACTAATAAAGAAAATTTAGCGCAATTAAGCTGCAATCTACGAAATTAAGCACAAAACATAATAAACGAAATAAAAACACGAAATACTAAAAAGAAGAAAAATACGAATAAAAGAACCTAAAAACCCATAAAATCACACAGATTAAAATGCAAAAATATACGAAAAACACACACAATAATGAGTAAATCAGGGAGGGTTATTTTTCGGGTCTCCAACGGCACTTGGAATGTCGATCCTACTTGCTTTTGGCGAGGATAAGGAAGTTGTGCCGGTTCTGGAGGATGTGAAGATACTTGAGCCCCTTATACCACCACCCGATGCCGATTGTATACTTGATCAAGAGGTGGTGGAAGAGGTAGTGGGGGAGAGAGTGGAGGTTATGGTCGGGGAGACGAAGGAGTACGTCGACCCATTTTGGGATGATCACGTTTAGGTGGTCGACTACTCCCTCTTCCGACCCCCAAAGCAAGCCCGCTCTTTTATTGCTTTGACCTACCGGCTTGCTCGACTTGCCCGCCTTGGTGATTTTTGTCACCCGGTGTGTCTACTCGAGAACACCAAGGCGTGGCACGATCGCCACCTCATCTTGGATCCCAGATAGCGTCAATTTTATAAACCGTCGAGATATAGACGTTAAAGTAGCGCTTATTGGGAGGCAAACCAATTTGTAAAAAAAGAAAAAGAAAAAGAAAAAGAAAACAAAAAAAGTAGAAAATTCAAAAAAAAAAACTTTTTATTCGTATTTTGTTTTTGCAACCCCCCGTTTGGTTTGTTTCTTGTAGGTTGCTTGCCTTAACTCCCGGAGAGGACTTATGCATGACCACGTCACCACAAGCTCGGAGATAGGGGCGTTTCCTTTTCCCTTACACTTTTTACCGCATTTTTCTAGCTTAATATGCAATGAGGACATTGCTAGGTTTTAAGTGTGGGGTGGTGGTTAGGGT
>BMAC01000171.1:83644-150422 GCA_014905375.1 Phtheirospermum japonicum
ACACACGCTACTCAAATTAACACAAGCAAGCATGCGTCAACTTAGAAAAAATCCTAAGACGAGAGAAGGTAGCATCTTCAAACGATCATACATGCTCAACCCAGCTGCACGCTAGAAGAGAAATTAACTCATCAATCAGATTGAAGCAAATATGAATTTGTGTGTGTGTGTGTGTGTTTATATTAAGGTTTGATGAAATACATTATCATGTGCTAATGGTATGTAAATAATAGGTTTTATCGTTGTGTTGAATGATCGTTATTATTGGTTAGTGTGCTTCTATTTTAAAGACCGTGCAATACTAATAATTAATAATACACTGCTTGCACAATGCACTAGTATTCCAATTCAATACGACAATGGCCCAAAGAAGATTGTAAATACTTTGGGACAAGAATTACACATTAATTCATTTCATAAAAAAATATAAATGTGTTTTTCTTTCTGTACTAATTGTAAATTTTTGTATATTATTATCTCGAGCATCAGCACTCGACAGATATTTAGAACTCAATAATTTGAAGAAGAATGTCAACAAGCAAAAACTTTCGAAATTAATTATCAAATTGCTATAGAGATCAGCAAATAACCTTGATGATTGTTTGATTTATTAAACGAGATATTTAGAAACATATAAGAACAAGTTGTACGTAGATGGGTGGGATGCAGGTTTCAGTAAAGATGAAGTAAGTAAATTTAATTAAAATTTTATACTTATCTATTTGTATTTATTTATCTTCCTCGTATGTTTCTCCAATAGGACAAGGATTTGTTGAACACGTTGCGAGCAAAGTACTGTTCAACAATTATAGTGATGGAGGAGAATACAATGAAGAAACAATGTTAAAAGATGTGAGGTGTGTGGTTTGTCTGCTACAGTGAAAATTTTAGACATTTTGACGTTTTAAGAGTATAAGCGATATTGTATAATTTCTTTTTAATTCTAGTTTTTGTTGTCTGTTTAGTTGATCCTTTAGATTAATAATAGTAGGTTGAGGTGTTAGAAACATTGTATAATTTTAATAGAATACTGGTTTCTATTGTCTATTATTTAGTTCATGCCTTCAGATTAAGGGTATGAGGTTGAGGTGGTAGAAAGGACATATTGTTTAATTCTAAAAAGTGTATATTGTTGTTGTATTTGCTTGATAAGCTTTAGAATTTTAGGATTCTATGATATTTTGGAATTGTGATGATAAGTGCATGTTCTGTGTAATGATTTGTGTGATGGTATATGTTTTGTACTTTTTTGTACGCATTTTTTGTTACCTTTTTATGTGGCGTTTGCATGTGTTTTGCTTGTATTTATTGGTATTAGGAGTCGTTTTGGCCTATTTTGTTAGTTTTAGATTTTGTAGTGTTTTCTTTGTTTTTAGTAGTTTTTCTTATATTTTCTTAGTTTTTTTATTAGTTTTTGTTTTGAAGGTCAACTTTGATCAAAGGGGGCCCACGACGAGGTCAGAAGATGATTCAAACCCGAGAAACTCATTTCCAATCCACAACATATCTTTGGTGTGAGGATCGACCGGAAATGACGAGAAATGTGGTCATTTTCATTGTCACCTCATGCATTCGCTCGGTGGATGTCTCAGTTGTCGTAAAACAAGCATAACTCCAAATCCAATTATGCCATTTGCCTCCACATTATATCATTGGAAATCTTAGAAAAATGTATAAAACTCTTGTTTTTACAACAATCCCAAATTCTGAGTTTAAGAATGGCAAAAGACAGCTTTAAGTGGAGACGGTTCGTCGTGGCCTCGCTTGTGGCAGGTTTTGGTGCAGAGCCCATACTCTCGGAGGAAAATTCCAAATGACACAAATAAAATGCCACATGAAATCCAAGAAGAAGGGCTAGATTTCATATGAAGACATCGATGTCTGATTCCGTGTTTTTGTCAGTCGAAAGACTGTTTTTCAGTCGATCGACTGCTCGGAAGAAAGTTTGGCTGTTCGATGATGAAGCAGTCGATAGACTGCCTTTCAGTTGATAGACTTGCAGTCGATCGACTGCACTTCTAGTCAATCGACTGAAACGCTGAGGATGTGATTTTGGCGGAAAAAAGACTATTTTTCCCCTTATCTACCCATATATGATTCCCATCCATTATTCATAAAAAATAACTCTCCTTGGTGGTTTTGGACCTAGTTCCATCTCCTCCAGGCATTTTCTTTCTCTTGTAATTTAAAACCCTAGCATAATTCTTTGCTTATGTAGTTAAGTTAGCTTAGTAGTTAGTTTATTTAGGTTAGTTTAAGTTGTCAAGTGTTGGAGAGGGTGACAATCTCCTATACTTGTTGCTCCTTGTTGTATTGAAGATTTGGATTTGCTCTTGTGGATATAATCTAGTTTTGAAGCTTTGGTGTTCAATGAAATTGGTAGTTTTCTTTCCCTTTACTTTTATTCTTAGTTATTGATTTATTGTTCTTGTTGTTGTGTTGTGTTTGTTAGTTGGATTTGCTTAGGGTATGTTGTTAGATTTAGTTTGTCTTGTTGTTCTTGCAATTCAATTCCTCTTGCCTTTGTTTTCTTTCAAACTCCATGGATGTTGGTTTGAAGCTTTTTACCTCTTTAGTCTAAACAAACTCTTGGGTTCTTAAAAGATTTATGAAGCTTTCCTCTTTGGTGATTTGGCTTTCTTTTCAGTTTAATGCTTTTAATCAATTTCAATTTCAAATGCTTTTAATTCCCCTCCATGTCTTCTCCTTTAATTTCAAAGGCTTCTTGAATTTAGTAGTTCTAATTTATTTAAGGTTTTTAATTAGGTTTAATTAATGTCATTAAAATTGATCACTCTCAAGCAAGCTTTAATTTATATTTGATGCAATTAGTTTAGAAACTACGGGTTTTTGGGTTTAGGTTAGTTTAGAACCATTAATCGGATTTTGTTGAGGCTCGGGATTGACAACCCGAGTAGTGGATTAAGTGCTCGGCAAAAACTGATTGACCGTGGAGACGAACCGAACACTCTAAACCCTCATTTTCATTATTTTCATTTAAATCTCTTTTAATTCTTGTCTTAGTTGATTAACTATCAAAAACTCAAACCAAATGACTTAATTCTTTCTTAGGAGTGGATTAGTTTAATTTAGATTAACAAGAGAGTAAGTAAGAACACCGACCGCCGATAATATCTATTCTCGAGAGACACGACTCGGGAAGACTTACCGCTCTACAATCGACTCCATACTATTGCGGAGAAGATTTCTTAGAGTGCTAAGAACTCTTTGATAAAATTTTGGCGCCGTTGTCAGGGATAGATTAAGGCTAATGGTGTTTTTAATTATTTCTCTTGTTATCTTAGTTGTTAGTTAATTTAGATTTTTGTTTTACTTTCGATGCTCGTAATCCTTTGTTGAGTGTTGTGTTTTCAAGGTACTCATTCGGGAAGCCCGATGCCGCTCGCCCTCACTCACGACGATCAAAAGATGCCTACGCCGCTTGATTGATCCGGCTAAGGATGGCAAACTACTAAGCTAGTTTGCCATACGACGACCCTAATATCCAAACTCCCGATTATCCAAACCCTTATATCCAAACTCCCGAATATCCAAATCCGTACACCACTCCTCCAAGCTATCGAATCCCCTCGAGTTATGATGACCCGTATGCTTCGATCGGTCGAGAATGGGCTCAAAATTTTGATTATCCCGACCCAAGCCCTTCTTATTCTACACCGAATTTGTATCCCCACAACCCGATCATGAATTCGTATGCACCGACTCGTGATTCTTATTATCCGGGTTTTGACGATCCATATGCTCAACTCGTCCCGCCTTTTTCTTACCCGAGCTTTGACTCGTATGCTCCACCAATTCACGATTCCTATTCTTTGAGCTACGATCTTTACAATCTACCCACCTCGAGCTCATATACTTCGAGCGATGGTCCTTACACCACTTTCTCTCAAGATTCATCTATGCCCCAACTCCCAAACTTAGAGTCTCTCTTAGCCGAGCTCGTGGAACGCCTTGCTCGTATGGAGACTCAAATAGAGCAAATTGCAAATGATGTGGACGAGCTTAAACAACCTTGTGTTGACGAGATGCCCATCTTTGATGTGGTGGATCCCACTTTGGTTTATGGCAATTCGAGCTTTGACGGTCTTGTGAAAGAGGGGTGTAAGGAGGTGGAGTTAGAAGGCGAGGAGAAAGGGTCGGAGGTTGGCGTTATCCCTCTCGGGTATTGTGAAGAGGTTGTAGTGGAAAGTGAGGGGGGGAGGGTTATTTTTGGGGTCTCCAACGGCACTTGGAATGTCGAGCCTACTTGGTTTTAGCGAGGATGAGGAAGTTGTTCCGGTTTTGGAGGATGTGAAGATACTTGAGCCCCTTATACCACCACCCGATGCCGTTTGTATACTTGATCAAGAGGTGGTGGAAGAGGTACTGGGGGAGAGAGTGGAGATTACCGTCGGGGAGATGAAGGAGTACGTCGACCCATTTTGGGATGATCACGTTTGGGTGGTCGACTACTCCCTCTTCCGACCCCCGAAGCAAGCCCGCTCTTTTGTTGCTTTGACCTACCGGCTTGCTCGACTTGCCCGCCTTGGTGATTTTTGTCACCCGGTGTGTCTACTCGAGAACACCAAGGCATGGCACGATCGCCACCTCTTCTTGGATCCCAGATAGCGTCAATTGTATAAACCGTCGAGCTATAGACGTTAAAGTAGCGCTTATTGGGAGGCAACCCAATTTTTAAAAAAAAAAGAAAAAGAAAAAGAAATAAATAAAATAGAAAATTCAAAAAAAAAACTTTTTATTCGTATTTTGTTTTTGCAACCCCCCCCCCCCCCCCCCCCCCCCCATTTGGTTTGTTTCTTTTAGGTTGCTTGTCTCAACTCCCGGAGAGGACCTTTGCACGACCACGTCACCACAAGCTCGGAGATAGGGGCTTTTCCTTTTCCCTTACACTTTTAACGCATTTTTCTAGCTTAGTATGCAAAGGGGACATTGTTAGGTTTTAAGTGTGGGGTGGTGGTTAGGGTTCGTCTTAGGAGTTTCTCTAAGTTGATGCTTGCTTGCTTGTGTTAATTTGAGTAGCGTGTGTTATATTTTTGCTTGGATCCTTGGCGAAGTGACGCGGTTTTCTTTATTTGGTTAGGGAGTTTAGATTTTCGATCGGATTTGGTTACGAGGCAATAAGTATTTTAAGGAAATAGTTAGTTAGCCTCTACACTTTTCTTTTTCTATTATCTATTTAAATTTTTTGTTTGAATGTAATAGGTCTATATATATTAGTTCAAATTATTCCCCGCTGTTATCACGATTTTATTGTCCTATATCCAACAAGCTTAAGATTCTTAGTTGTAATTTGAATGAATGGATAACATTTTTTCCTTGGTTAACTCGACGTTTCCTGCTTCGAACAAACGCGACTGCACCAGCTCTAACGAACTCAACCACACTTACATAGATAAACTCGTTTATATCCTCATTTGGATCTGGTTCAGTCTTCTGGACCCTTCACTGGTACGCCAAGTTCCTCTACCTTCCTATCTGGGTCTGGTACGACGTTTGGATTTGGATCGTTCACCTGTATGGCGAATAATATTGTGTCTCATACTGGATCTAGATCTATTCCTTTGGTGTTGTGATACCTGTTTCAGTTGCTGCCCATGCTGAACATCCTGAAAAGTTCAATGGTAGCAATTTTAATACCTGGAAGCAAAAGATGGCCTTTTACTTAACTACTTTGAACCTGTCTCGGTATTTAGCCAAGGTTACTCCTGTTGTAGCTGAAGATGATATGAATTTCGATCATCAATTTCAATACCTGGTAGCAAAAGATGGCCTTTCAATAAGATGCTTGATAATGTGTTGAGCATAAATGGGCAATGTCAACACTGATGATGTTGATCTCGTAAGTATGTTTGTGTGTGTGTGCATTATATATATATATATATATATATATATATATATATATATATATATATATATATATGTGTGTGTGTGTGTGTGTGTGTGTGTGTGTGTGTGTGTGTGTGTGTGTGTGTGTGTGTGTGTGTGTGTATGTTTATATTAAGGTTTGATGAAATACATTATCATGTGCTAATGGTATGTAAATGATAGGTTTTTTCCGTTATGTTGAATGATCGTTATTATTGGATAGTGTGCTTCAATTTTAAAGACCGTGCAATGCTAATAATTAATAATAGACTGCTTGCACAATGCATTAGTATTCCAATTCAATACGACAATGGCCCAAAGTAGATTGTAAATACTTTGGGACAAGAATTACACATTAATTCATTTCATAAAATAATATAAATGTGTTTTTCTTTCAGTAATAATTGTAACTTATTGTATATTATTATCTCGAGCATCAGCACTCGACAGATATTTAGAACTCAATAATTTGAAGAAGAATGTCAACAAGCAAAAATTTTCGCAATTAATTATCAAATTGCTATGGAGATCAGCAAATAACCTTGATGATTGTTGGATTTATTAAATGAGATATTTAGAAACATATAAGAACAAGTTGTACGTAGATGGGTGGGATGCAGGTTTCAGTAAAGATGAAGTAAGTAAATTTAATTAAAATTTTCTACTTATCTATTTGTATTTATTTATCTTCCTCGTATGTTTTTCCAATAGGCCAAGGATCTGTTGAACACGTTGCGAGCAAAGTACTGTTCAACAATTATAGTGATGGAGGAGAATTCAATGAAGAAACAATGTTAAAAGATGTGAGGTGTGTGGTTTGTCTGCTACAGTGAAAATTTTAGATATTTTGACGTTTTAAGAGTATAAGCGATATTGTGTAATTTTTTTTGAATTCTAGTTTTTGTTGTCTGTTTAGTTGATCCTTTAGATTAATAATAGTAGGTTGAGGTGTTAGAAATATTGTATAATTTCAATAGAATACTGGTTTCTATTGTCTGTTGTTTAGTTCATGCCTTTAAATTAATGGTAGGAGGTTGAGGTTGTAGAAAGGACATATTGTTTAATTCTAAAAAGTGTATATTGTTGTTGCATTTGCTTGATATGCTTTAGAATTTTAGGATTCTATGATATTTTGGAATTGTGATGAGATATTATATGTAGCTCGTGATGACATGTGAATCTTTTGTGTGATGATATATGCATGATATTTGTGATAAAAAAAAATTATCGGACTACAAATGAATACTTATATAGTTTGTGATGATAAGTGCATGTTCTGTGTAATGATTTGTGTGATGGTATATGATTTGTACTTTTTTTGTACGCATTTTTTGTTACCTTTTTGTGTGGCGTTTGCATGTGTTTTTCTTGTATTTATTGGTATTAGGAGTCGTTTTGGCTTATTTTGTTAGTTTTAGGTTTTGTAGTGTTTCCTTTGTTTTTAGTAGTTTTTCTTATATTTTCTTAGTTTTTTTTATTAGTTTTTGTTTTGAAGGTCAACTTCGGTCAAAGGGGGCCCACGACGAGGTCGGAAGATTATTCAAACCCGAGAAACTCATTGCTAATCCACAACATATCTTTGGTGTGAGGATTGACCGGAAATGACGAGAAATGTGGTAATTTTCATTGTCACCTCATGCATTCGATCGGTGGATGTCTCAGTTGTCGTAAAACAAGCATAACTCCAAATAAACTTGTGCTATTTGCCTACACCTCATATCATTGGAAAGATTAGACAAATGTCTAAAACCCTTGTGTTTACAACAATCCCAAATTCTGAGTTTAAGAATGGCAAAAGGCAGCTTTAAGTGGAGACGGTTCGCCCTGGCCTCGCTTGTGGAAGGTTTTAGTGTGGAGCCCATACTCTCGGAGTAAAATTCCAAATGACACAAATCAAATGCCACATGAAAGCCAAGAGGAAGGGCTAGATTTCATATGAAGACATCGATGGCTGATTCTGTGTTTTTGTCAGTCGATCGACTGCTCGGCAGAAAGTTTTGCTGTTCGAGGATGAAGCAGTCGATAGACTGGCAGTCGATCGACTGCACTTCTAGTCGATCAACTGAAACGCTGAGGATATGTGATTTTGGCGGAAAAAAAAGACTATTTTTCCCCTTATCTACCTATATATGATTCCCATCCATTATTCACAAAAAAATAACTCTCCTTGGTGGTTTTGGACCTAGTTCCATCTCCTCCAAGCATTTCCTTTCTCTTGCAATTTAAAACCCTAGCCTAATTCTTAGCTTATGTAGTTTAGTAAACTTAGTAGTTAGTTTATTTAGGTTGGTTTAAGTTGTCAAGTGTTGGAGAGGGTGACAATCTCCTATACTTGTTGCTCCTTGTTGTATTGAAGATTTAGATTTGATTTTGTGGATGTAATCTAGTTTTGAAGCTTTGGTGTTCAATGAAATTGGTAGTTTTCTTTTCCTTTACTTTTATTCTTAGTTATTGATTTATTGTTCATGTTGTTGTGTTGTGTTTGTTAGTTGAGTTTGCTTAGGGTATGTTGTTTGATTTAGTTTGTCTTGTTGTTCTTGCAATTCAATTCCTCTTGCCTTTGTTTTCTTTCAAACTCCATGGATGTTGGTTTGAAGCTTTTTACTTCTTTAGTCTAAACAAACTCTTGGGTTCTTGAAAGATTTATGAAGCTCTCCTCTTTGGTGATTTGGCTTTCTTTTCAATTTAATGCTTTTAATCAATTTCAATTTCAAATGCTTTTAATTTCTCTCAATGTCTTCTCCTTTAATTTCAAGCCTTCTTGAATTTAGTAGTTCTAATTTATTTAAGGTTTTTAATTAGGTTCAATTAATGTCATTAAAATTGATCAATCTCAAGCAAGCTTTAATTTGTATTGGACGCAATTAGTTTAGAAACTACAGGTTTGGGGTTTAGGTTCGTTTAAAACCATTAATCGGATTTTGTTGAGGCTCGGGATTGAAAACCCCGAGTAGTGGGTTAAGTGCTCGGCAAAAACCGATTGATCGTGGAGACGAACCGAACACCCTAAACCCTCATTTTCATTATTTTCATTTAAATCTCTTTTAATTCTTGTCTTAGTTGATTAACTATCAAAAACTCAAACCAAATGACTTAATTCTTTCTTAGGAGTGGATTAGTTTAATTTAGATTAACAAGAGAGTAAGTAAGAACACCGACCGCCGATAATATCTATTCTCGAGAGACACGACTCGGGAAAACTTACCGCTCTACAATCGACTCCGTACTATTGCGGAGAAGATTTCTTAGAGTGCTAAGAATTCTTCGATAAAATTTTGGCGCCGTTGCCGGGGATAGATTAAGGCTAATGGTGTTTTTAATTATTTCTCTTGTTATCTTAGTTGTTAGTTAATTTAGATTTTTGTTTTACTTTTGATGCTCGTAATCCTTTGTTGAGTGTTGTGTTTGCAAGGTACTCGTTCGGGAAGCCCGATGCCGCTCGCCCACACTCACGACGATCAAAGAATGCCTCCACCGCTTGATAGATCCGGCCGAGGATGGCAAACTACCGAGCTAGTTTTCCATACGACGACCCTAATATCCAAACTCCCGATTATCCAAACTCCCGAATAACTAAATCCGTACACCACTCCTCCAAGCTATCGGGTCCCCTCGAGTTATGATGACCCGTATGCTTCGATCGGTCAAGAATGGGACCAAAATTTTGATTATCCCGACCCAAGCCCTTCTTATTCTACACCGAATTCGTATCCCCACAACCCGATCATGGATCCGTATGCACCGACTCGTGATTCTTATGATCCGGATTTTGACGATCCATATGCTCAACTCGCCCCGCCTTTTTCTTACCCAAGCTTTGACTCGTATGCTCCACCAATTCATGATTCCTATTCTTTGAGCTACGATCTTTACAATCTACCCACCTCGAGCTTATATACTTCGAGCGATGATCCTTACACCACTTTCTCTCAAGATTCGTCTATTCCCCAACTCCCGGACTTAGAGTCTCTCTTAGCCGAGCTCGTGGAATGCCTTGCTCGTATGGAGACTCAAATAGAGCAAATTGCAAACAATGTGGACGAGCATAAACAACCTTGTGTTGACGAGATGCCCATCTTTGATGTGGTGGATCCCACTTTGGTTTATGGCAATTTGAGCTTTGACGGTCTTGTGAAAGAGGGGTGCAAGGAGGTGGAGTTAGAAGGCGAGGATAAAGGGTCGGAGGTTGGCGTTATCCCTCTCGTGTATTGTGAAGAGGTTGTAGTGGAAAGTGAGGGGGGTGGGGGTTATTTTTGGGTCTCCAACGGCACTTGGAATGTCGAGCCTACTTGCTTTTGGCGAGGATGAGGAAGTTGTGCCGATTTTGGAGGATGTGAAGATACTTGAGCCCCTTATACCACCACCCGATGCCATTTGTATACTTGATCAAGAGGTGGTGGAAGAGGTAGTAGGGGAGAGAGTGGAGGTTACGGTCGGGGAGACGAAGGAGTACGTCGACCCATTTTGGGATGATCACGTTTGGGTGGTCGACTACTCCCTCTTCCGACCCCCAAAGCAAGCCCGCTCTTTTATTGCTTTGACCTACCGGCTTGCTCGACTTGCCCGCCTTGGTGATTTTTGTCACCCGGTGTGTCTACTCGAGAACACCAAGGCGTGGCACGATCGCCACCTCTTCTTGGATCCCGGATAGCGTCAATTGTATAAACCGTCGAGCTATAGACGTTAAAGTAGCGCTTATTGGGAGGCAACCCAATTTTTAAAAAAAAAAAAAAAAAAAAAAAGAAAATCAAAAAAAATAGAAAATTAAAAAAAACACTTTTTATTCGTATTTTGTTTTTGCAACCCCCCCGTTTGGTTTGTTTCTTATAGGTTGCTTGTCTCAACTCCCGGAGAGGACTTATGCACGACCACGTCACCACAAGCTCGGAGATAGGGGCGTTTCCTTTTCCCTTACACTTTTTACCGCATTTTTCTAGCTTAATATGCAATGAGGACATTGCTAGGTTTTAAGTGTGGGGTGGTGGTTAGGGTCCATCTTAGGATTTTTTCTAAGTTGATGCATGCTTGCTTGTGTTAATTTGAGTAGCGTGTGTGTTATTTTTGCTTGGATCTTTGGCGAAGTGATGCGGTTTTGATGATTTGATTAGGGAGTTTAGATTTTCGATCGGATTTAGTGTACTTGGGTAATTCGACTCGTTGGGAACTTTGTTAGGCTTTAGCTTCGTGCTATCCTTGAGCTCATATAGAACTAGTGCCTCAACTAGCCTCGTCGTCGAACACTCTCTATAGGATTTTGTTTTGTATTTTGGAGTCGTCAATTGCTCCATGTGCTCGATCAAAAACATTGTAAGTTGCTAGTAGCATTGAGTGGTCGGAGCCGTTGATTTCTCTTTGTATATATCTTGTATTTAAGTACCTTATTTCCTTGGGTACCAAAAAAAATAAAAAAAAAAAAGAAAGAAAGAAAAGAAGAAAAAAAAATGATGATGAATAAACAAGGATAAGTTATAAATCCTTGTAGTTATTAAGTAATAAAACGTGCAACTCTTGCACGTTTCCTCTTTCTCCTTCTTTTTAGATTTTGTTTGTTAAATAGAGTTGTAGACGATTGGGGCTAGTAGGGAGCCGATTAACAGTTCGACCATGGATAGACCTTAGCCGGGGCAAGGACGAGGGGACCGACTTGGAGGGTTACCTAGTACTTTTAGGTTTCGGGCGTCGATCTAAACATTATTTGTCAACGCATCATTGTCGTCCTTTTAGCCAAGTTAACAAGCATTGTAGCATACGACGTCTCGAATTAGGTTTATGCATTAGTTTAGGATCATCTGGGGGTAGTTTCATAATTCTAGATTAGTATTGCTTGAGGACAAGCAATCATTCTAAATGTGGGGTGGTTGATTTGTACTTTTTTGTACGCATTTTTGTTACCTTTTTGTGTGGAGTTTGCATGTGTTTTGCTTGTATTTATTGATATTGGGAGTCGTTATTTTGTTATTTTTAGGTTTTGTAGTGTTTTCTTTGTTTTTAGTAGTTTTTCTTATATTTTCTTAGTTTTTTTAATTAGTTTTCGTTTTGAAGGTCAACTTGGGTCAAAGGGGGCCCACGACGAGGTTGAAAGATGATTCAAACCCGAGAAACTCATTTCCAATCCACAACATATCTTTGGTGTGAGGATCGACCGAAAATGACGAGAAATGTGGTCATTTTCATTGTCACCTCATGCATTCGATCGGTGGATGTCTCAGTTGTCGTAAAACAAGCATAACTCCAAAACCACTTGTGCCATTTGCCTCCACCTTATATCATTGGAAATATTAGAGAAATTTCTAAAACTCTTGTGTATATAACAATCCAAAATTCTGAGTTTAAGAATGGCAAAAAGCAGCTCTAAGTGGAGATGGTTCGCCGTGGCCTCGCTTGTGGCAGTTTTTGGTGAGGAGCCCATAAATCTCAGGGTAAAATTCCAAATGACACAAATCAAATGCCACATGAAATCCAAGAGGAAGGGCTAGATTTCATATGAAGACATTGATGGCTGATTCCGTGATTTTGTCATTCTATCGACTGGTTTTCAGTCGATCGACTGCTCGGCAGAAAGTTTGGCTGTTCGAGGATGAAGCAGTCGATCGACTGTAATTCTAGTTGATCGACTGAAACGCTGAGGATGTGTGATTTTGGCGGGAAAAAAGACTATTTTGCCCCTTATCTACCCATATATGATTCCCATCCATTATTCACAAAAAAATAACTCTCCTTGGTGGTTTTGGACCTAGTTCCATCTCCTCCAAGCATTTCCTTTCTCTTTCAATTTAAAACCCTAACCTAATTCTTAGATTATGTAGTTTAGTTAGCTTAGTAGTTAGTTATTTAGGTTAGTTTAAGTTGGCAAGTGTTGGAGAGGGTGACAATCTCCTATACTTGTTGCTCCTTGTTGTATTGAAGATTTGGATTTGCTCTTGTGGATGTAATCTAGTTTTGAAGCTTTGGTGTTCAATGAAATTGGTAGTTTTCTTTTCCTTTACTTTTATGTTTAGTTATTGATTTCTTGTTCATGTTGTTGTGTTGTGTTTGTTAGTTGAATTTGCTTAGGATATGTTGTTAGATTTAGTTTGTCTTGTTGTTCTTGAAATTCAATTCCTCTTTCCTTTGTTTTCTTTCAAACTCCATGGATTTTGGTTTGAAGCTTTTTACCTCTTTAGTCTAAACAAACTCTTGGGTTTTTGAAAGATTTATGAAGCTTTCCTCTTTGGTCTCTTGGGTTCTTGAAAGATTTATGAAACTTTCCTCTTTGGTGTTTTGGCTTTCTTTCCAATTTAATGCTTTTAATCAATTTCAATTTCAAATGCTTTTAATTTCCCTCCATGTTTTCTCCTTTAATTTCAAGACTTCTTGAATTTAGTAGTTCTAATTTATTTATGGTTTTTTATTAAGTTTAATTAATGTCATTAAAATTGATCACTCTCAAGCAAGCTTTAATTTGTATTTGATGCAATTAGTTTAGAAACTACAGGTTTAGGGTTTAGGTTCGTTTAGAACCATTAATCGGATTTTGTTGAGGCTCGGGATTGACAACCCCGAGTAGTGGATTAAGTGCTCGGCAAAAACCGATTGATCGTGGAGACGAACCGAACACCCTAAACCCTCATTTTCATTATTTTCATTTAAATCTCTTTTAATTCTTGTCTTAGTTGATTAACTATCAAAAACTCAAACCAAATCAATGACTTAATGCTTTCTTAGGAGTAGATTAGTTTAATTTAGATTAACAAGAGAGTAAGTAAGAACACCGACCGCCGATAATATCTATTCTCGAGAGACACGACTCGGGAAAACTTACCGCTCTACAATCGACTCCGTACTATTGCGGAGTAGATTTCTTAGAGTGCTAAGAATTCTTCGATCAGTATATACATTATATGTTATGATATCATCACATATATCTTGAATAAATCATCACAAATATTTGTCATATATCATCTCATATAACTGATATATATCAGAACACAGAACTTACATATATCATCACGAATAACTATCATATTATCGTGTTTCTATATTATTTCTATAACATAATTATTAAGAAAGTTAACCCTGTCATGTGTCTATATTGTTTCTATACCCTAATAATTAGGAAAGTGAACTTTGTCATGTTTCTATATTGTTTCTATACCCTAATAATTGGAAAAGTGAACTCTGTCATGTTTTTATATTATTTTACTCTAATAATTGGGAAAGTGAATCATGTTGTGTTTCTATATTGTTTCTCTACCCTAATATTAGTAAAACAAAATATAATATTCTTCTCATGTATAAAAATATCATATTCATCTGCAGAATATGACAGATATCTCGCATATAATAGAGTTATATCATCGCATATAACTTTCACATATAATCACATAAACTTTCACATATCATCACAAAACATGTAAAACCAACACATCAATACCCACCAGCAGAGACAACAAATTGAAAACCCCCGAGATATGAAGAGAAACAAACACCATAACTTCTTCTCATAATAAAATGAAGACGAAACCAAATTAACGATAACTCAAGAACAAATATATAACCTTGTCATAAAATCAGTCTTCACGCATAGAATAGAGATCTAACATAAGATCTTAGTTAAAACAATAAAAACATAGAGTGATAATAAAAGTTAGTCATCTCTCTATTATGTTATATATCGAAAAAATCTAACTATATCAACTGACTTTGAACAAAAAAAACTATAACTTAAAGAATGTGGCAACGATGGAAGCTTAGAACTCGTATCCGAGCTAACTAGAAAATTCGAACTCGTAGTTGGACCATCACTCGGATGCACAATATAACCATTTTTGACAAATATAGCAATACCATCCAAAAAAATTATAGAATGAAAAAACATGCTTATGTAACATAATATTCAAAATTAATTACCACATGAAGACAAGAAACAATCACATTGAAATCCATCAAGATTATAGAAAAACATAATAACATCTTAAGGTTTCCCATTTGAAAATCGTAGGAAACTTGGATAATTAATGATTAATGAACCAGAATAATACTGACAAATAGTCGAACACTTCAGATGCATAAATACTCAAGTAATTATATGGTTTTTTATCATATAAGAAAAAATCTAGCGTATACACTAATCACATAATACAAATTAATCACCCATCTTTACATATTATAAAGTACAATAGAGTTAATTAACAGAAAAATATAACATGTCCACATCACATGAATTCCCGAAATAATATATAAATTATAAAAAATATTGAGTCCAGAAATAAGAAAGAGTGAAGAAAGTACTTGAAGGCTTTCTACGGCCTTCTCAGTTTGTGACTCAGCAATTTGCGCTCAATTTTTTTTTATATTTTCACTTAGTTACGCTTCTTCTCGACTACACTCTTCTCCCTCTTATTTCACTTAACTTTCTCACTCAATGACAAATCAACGTGGTTATCAAAATAAATGGGGCTGCCTTCATGCATAATACTACATTTAACACTTTCAAAATCCCCTTCACACTTAAACCGAGCTTCAATATTGTCTTCACTTGCTAAAATTAGCTTCTGAATTTTCTATTCATTTGAATCCTCCATAACGAGCTTGGCATAAATTTTCTTGAAGAATAAAAGACAAGAATATCATCTAAAATCCGCTCACTGACAGTATCCTTACGCCACCTTTTCGTAAGATATCATTTTTGAATGTCACACACACAATGAATATTCATTATACGTAAACAATGGCAGCACAAAATACCCACCTCAAAAAATAGCTTGCACGTGCAATATACCTACAAATCTTCAACATTAAAAATTACCACTTGTTTATCACATCCCTACCCTTAACTAACACATGATAATGGACCCTTCTATAGAAAAAAGGATTGATAACATGCAACTCCTCTCATAAACTGAACCTCAAATAAAGAGAAAGCCTCAATTGTATATACATCTTTAGCATGTAAATCCAAACTCACGCAATTTAAAGCTATAGATGGTGTTCATGAAAATTTTATTTTTGATCCATTCTGTTGGCCACTTTCCAGAAAATATACGTGATGTTGGCCAGCATCAAACTACGTCTACTAAGTTGGCAAATTCATCAAACAAGGTCTATTTTTATCATGTTCGGGGCCAAATACTGACGTGGCGTGATTATTTATTTTCTTATCATTTCTTATTTAATTTTAAATATTAAATGCTGAAAAAAGTCTATTTTGCCCCTTCTTATTTCTTTTCTTTCTCCATTACCCCGTAGACTAGATCTTGTAGTCATTTTTCACAATTAGGCGTGTGTAAGAAGACGACGCACAATTTAAATGGGGTGGATATTATAGTATTTCGATAATTACATTCTGCTTAATGGATAAGGTTTCTTCTAATTTTTTGGTGAAATTTACTGATTTTCCTCGACCCTGGAATTCTTTTATAAAGTAATTTTATGATCACATATTAAATGAATATCCATCTAAATAATGTGGCATGATTGTACTAGAAATTTATATCCAAAACGCTTTTGACAGAAAAAAAAAATTTACACACAACATGTTTACTTACGTATTAAAGATGATTAAAACATATTTTAATTACATAAAATAAAGCATAAATGTCATCGCATTTTATATAAGAGTTCTCCAAATCATCTCAAATTTCCTCTTCCTCGTCTAATCCCATCATCTTTATCACCACGCACAAACATACACATAAACACCACCTAAAACCCATTCTTCAATTCACATTGAAGAAGCCCCATTGCATTGCCGAATTGGAATGAAAAATGATTCGACCCCCAACTCCTATTTTTTCCAATTCCAATCACCGACAAAGGCACACACACCGGCAACAGAGCAGAAAATTGGCGACGAGCAACGACTTCACGATTGAGGAGTTCCTCGGTTTCGAGCTTCCAGTGGCTCACTGATGTTGGTGATTGAGAGCTAGTCAGGGGAAGATGAGGTGAAAGTGGACGACTCACGACGGCATCCATGGAGCTCATCTTTCACCGAAGGCTTAAGCACAAAAGAGCTAAAGAAACGAGATGAAATTTATAAATTACCAAAAATAAGTTTATCCCCAAATATTGTAAATAAAATTCAATATTATGAGTTAAAGCCGTGAATCAAAGGTCGGAGGTCTGATGATTTTCTATAAGCTATCGGAGAATCAAGGAGGTGGGCGTGTGTAAGAAGACAACAGGGAAATGGAAAAATAAAAGAAATAAGGAGGGGCAAATTAGACTTTTCTAATTATTTAATATTTAAAATTAAATAAAAAATGATAAGAAAATAAATAATCACGCCACATCAGCATCTGAGCCCGAACATGATAAAAATGGACTTTGTTTGATGAATTTGCCAACTTAGTAGACGTACTTTGATGCTGGCCAACATAACGTATGTTTTATAGAAAGTGGTCCACATAATTGATTATAAATGAAATTAACCTGATGGTGTTCCTCGCATGCAACGTACATCTTCACCATTATCTTTACTCCTCCACTTAGACACAACTTTGATGAACATGTTGTAGAAATCACAAAGCCCATCCGTCTTAGGTAATTTCCTTGTAAGTAAATGATTTGTGCTTCACTTCTTTGAGAAGATAAGATGCCACCTGAAAACCAATTCTCGTTGAACGCATGACACCATTTTTCTCTTATATCATAAAGTCTTAGTAACCATCCTAAAAAACAAGAAAACATAGAACATCATATTTTATTTCCACATATCATGAGCAAAAAGCAAACCCGATCTCCTCTTGGATTATCACATATTACTGCTACATATCATCGCATGTTACATCCACGTATCATTAGAAAAAAGTAAACCCTAAACTCTTAATCTCTTTCAGATATCATCACATAGATTGGCCATATATCATCAGCAAAAATAAAACCTAAACACAAAAATAGAAAACTCAACCTTCAACCCTGAATCTCTGTCATATATCATCACATATTAGATCCACATATCATCACATACTAGAGCCATATATCATCACAAATTGTAGACACATATCATCAACAAAATCTGACACATATAATTATAACACATGTATACACAACATCCATATTAACCATAAGAACGAGAAAAAAATGTTTACTTACTTGTACTAGTAGATTGGAATTCAACCTCTGTTTCCACATACTTGAGCAAATATTTGAAAAGGTCTATAAAAAATTTTCAATTCCTCAGCAAACTGATGTTCATCTTTGAATTTTCCCCAATATGCTATACGCACAGTTCATGCCATGAAATTGGAGAAATCTTGGAAATAGCAGCAACCATGGATGCAGATTGGTCGATTATAATTGTAGTCGAATACTTATCACCCATGGATCTCATAAATGTGCCGAATAACCACTCAAAGGACTCTTTTCTCTCGTTCATTAGAAACCCACACCTAAACATAACATTCTTGCTATGATGGTTCATGCCGATAAATGGACCACAAATCATGTCGTATTTGTTAGTAATAAATAGATCACTGAATAAATCATAGTCATGTTGCATACACCTATCTCTCTAGTAAAAAAAAACCTAATCTTACTGTCCACCTCAAAATCAAAGAAAAATTTCTTCTTGTTAGCTTGCCTGTTTGTGAGAATTTTGAATTAATGTGTTGTAATCGGTACCATCAAATACATTTAATTTACTCAGCACATTACACGCATCTCTAGTGGTAAAACCTAAAAAAGGTGAAATACAAGACTGAGTTTTCAAAACTCGTATACCATCAGCCACACCAACACCACTTTTCTTTAACTCTTTAAGATAAGCAAGTTGAGTCCGAAAAAATTGCCTATAGGATGGAAGAAGATGATTAGTGATAGATAGACATAACACATGGTTATATCCATTTTTATGTGCTGTAACAATGCACAAACCACTATGATCAACATCAAATTGAATGAAAGACGGACATCTTGTTCTAACATCTAATTTTCTATAAGACCTTTTTTTTTTTACTTCTTTTTGACTAACCTTAGAACAGAGAAGATTTTTCATCGAAAGTGAGCCATGAACCCTCTTCCTGTTCTTCCCCTTTCTAACACTAAACCCGATCCTAAACACATGGTTATTATACAAATTATAAGTTTCGTCAAGAGAATTTAATATAATACCAACCAAATTATCATCTCGCATTACTTTCTTGACTGGCTTAATATCACTAACAATGAACCCACTGCATAAAACAAACAAACGAAGAGAAAAATCACACAAATATTCATCACATATAGTTGTTATATATCATCAGATATTATTGCCAGATATCATTACATATTTACTACCACATATCATCAGATATTACTGCCACATGTAATCACATATTACCGCCACATATCATCACATTTAAATGTCATATATCATCGCATATAACATTCACATATCATCATAAACTGCTTCCATATATCGTCAAATATTACTGCATTATAACATCACATATTATTGCTCATATATCATCACATACAAATGTCATATATCATCAAATACTAGTGCAATATATCATCACATATAGTTACTGTATATCATCATATATCACTGCATATAAATCACATATTCTTGAAATCATATTTATCATAACTGAAAAAGAGAAAGCAAAAACCTGTAATAAAGGAACTACTATCAGAACTTGTAATAGAAATTGGAATTGAAACGAAACTATCAAAGGAATATTTGCAATACCAATCGAAGGAACTGTAGCCACAAAAATTAAAATAATAAATAGAAATTGCACAACCCAATTAAATACAAAAATAAATCAAACTCAGAATCTCTTACCTTGGAAGCGATCTCATCCATTACAATCGAAGCTCGTTTGAGAATTTTAGCTCCAATTAACAGATGTTGTCGCTCAATTCGACGAGAATTGTCGCTCCAATCAATGGATAATTGACAAATAATTTGTGGACGGGAGGGTGGAGAATTTTGGGGGTGAGAGTTGGAGAATCACCATTCTAATCGGTGGTGGATTGAAATTTGGTTGGGATCGCCTGGAGCTGGAGTATTGACAGTGAGTTGTTCGCTGGAGAATTGGCTGGGATGATGAGTTTCAGTATACTGACTTGCGGTTTTTTAGGATGAGACTGGAGTTGAAGCCTTTTTTTTTTGGTGAGTGTAGAATTGCCGTAATTTCACGTGTGAGTTTTGTGTGGGACCGGTACACCTGAGTCCATCTAATAATTTGACTTAAACTCCTAGGTTGTGTTTGTTTCACTGGATGTGATGATTATTTTATCCTAATTGGAAGGATAACACTATTCATATAAAAATTGTATGTTGTTTGTTTCATTTGATTGCGTTTTGTGGTTTTGAGATTTGTCTTCTTATCGTGCTTGAACTTGGTAAAATGAAATGGTTGAATAATTGAAAAATGAAAAAGGGGATCTTAAGCAAAAAAATGGACGTCAGAAATTGCAATAGAAAAGAAATAGATTAAATGGAAAATGGAGTCTTTTACCCTTTTGAGTTTTTTTATTTTATTTCGTCCTACATTTTTATCATCTTAACCCTACAACAAAAACTTATGCGAGTTATAATGCAAATTGTGTTCAATGATCTTTTTAGCCCAAATTACTAGCACTGTTAAGAAAAGCACGATAAAATCATTTAAATAAATACTATTAAGAAGCTAAATTAATCATTAACATACATCCAAATATCATTCGGAGTTACATTTGACCACCCAAACTAGTAGATTATATTGTATAAAAAACGATAGCATCGTAACGTCTACATAGATAAATTACGATTAACAAGCCCAACTACTAATGTAATTATTAAAAAAATGGTAATTAACTAAACCACCGCCTGCATCCTACCAAAAAATAAAATAAAAATACTGTAACTAGTGTTTATGAGCATCGATAGTTAAGCAAGTCATCTAGAATCTAAAATAAGCTTAAAAAACACAAAAAGTGATGTAGTAACCTTCATGATATCTTTGTGTGATGATCGAGTCGCTGTTATCATCATCGTCATTCCAGGCCGGTGAGTCTCGACCTAGAGCGGGGCTAAGAACACAAACCACACACACACACACACACACACACACACACACACACACACACACATATATATATATATATATATATATATATATATATATATATATATATAATCCAAATTGCAGACATCCAAAATATTACTTGGTCATCATTCTCCTACCAAACATACGATTTTACATACTAAAAGCAACATGATATATCAATAGTAGGCAAAATTCTTACTTTAATAGAGCATATATGTGGACAAAATAAATAAATGGTACAATTTCAAAAACTATTATAACGTTACAGGTGTCTTCAATCAAATTGATAGGCATTCGACAGATTTCTTGATCCAAAACTTATTGTACTACCTAAGATTTCATATACTAAAAGCATCATTATGTGAAATAAGAGATTATGTATTTACATTAGTTTGAACTCCAGTAAGAAAGTACATATAATCAGTTTGTTGGCAAACAATCCGTCCAGAGAGAATCTTAGAAAATGAAAGGAACAATTAATTTCCGAGTTAATTTCTGCAAGACAGACCGAACACCCACAACACTTGTAATTCCAGTAATCGAAATGCACAACAACTAGGCATATTTATATCACCAAAATAACTTATGAATGCAGGTCGATGAAACTCCTTTACCTCATTTCCAAGCACGCTCAATTCTTTTTTAATTTCTTTTTGCGCATTACACTATTAATTACTTCAAAAAGAACCTTACATTGAATGTTGATGGTAGTACACATACTGAGCCAGAAGAAATAATTGCAAGGTTTCGAATAGGAAAAATAAGGAGCAATATTACTTGCTAAAAGTGCAGCGACGCAAGTGAACCTGAAAATATGGACAAATGTAGTCGTACAGAGAAAAGAAAAAAAAGTATCATTAAAAAAATCACATATCATTGTATGATCATAATTTGTCCGAAAATGTAATATGATCGGAAATTAAAACCAAGAATTTCTCATTATAATGGAGCCGAATAATAGAAATAAAATAAAGGAGGAAAATCAGCAACATAATTGAGAGCAAAATTACTATCTTTTGGATCTATCAAAACGAACAAATTTATCCTCTGAAAAGATGAACACCATCCCATTTGAATATCCTAACAAAATTACTATCTTTTGTCTCTCTCAAGCGCATCAGAGCCACTCGGCAGCTAAACCTCCCATTGGTAGGGCTCGAATTCTACGGATATAGGTAGAACTCAGCCAACGTTACCTTATCGGCGGAGACAGACATCGACTTAAAATTAATGCCACTCCATTTATGCCACGAACCTCAAAGGATTCAGGTTTCGGATATAGGCTTTTCGCCTTATTTCCTCTTGGTCATAAGATTCGTGGTGTTAAACCAAAATTGTGAATAATTGGCCAACGAAGTTTGATCCTCAAGCCGGATGAATCTTTAGTCCTAGCCCTGGAAAACATTATAATTTCTCATCTCGATACAATTGTCGAATTCCCCATATTTATTTAGAAAATGAAAATACTAACCTTCTAATATTTGATCTGTGGTGTAATGGATTTATAAGGATTGTTCTTGCATGAGAAGGTATTTATTGTGCTAGTTTCATAATTACACATCCAAGTGAGGGCATCATCGACAACGTACTTGCCTTTTCAAAAGTAGGTGGGTAATCTTAGGGCTCTTTTGGTTGGGATGATATCAAGGGATGGACCCGGATATCCCGTATTATCATGAGTTTGGTTAATCTGACTTCGGCCCGTGATAAATGCTTCAGCCCATGATAGGGTCCGTCTTTCGCTTGATAAATAATCCTGGGGGGAGGGGCTGGATATAACTATCCAACTTAAAGTGGTGCGTGAAAGTACGTTCGTACCCCTCAGCAGTACAATTTTCTGCCGAATTTACCCTGATGGCTTAGAGCAATTACGATCTAACCTTGATATATACGGACTCCTCCCTGAAATTGGGTGAAAATTGAAGGTGAGCGCTGGGTGAAAATTGAAGAACCCTAGTTTGATACTTTTTCCGCTTGTGATCGAATTTCCTGCGATTGGGTGCAAAATTGAAGTTCCGCAATTGCTGTTCCACAATTGACTGAAATACAGGTTCGATCGAAACAAAGGTAATACACCCGAAACTATAAATTTGTGTCGGTCTGTGGGGTGAATGTTCATGCGATAATTTATTATAGAGTCATTTTGGCAAAGTTCATTGTCAGCTTTTGTCTAAATTGTGTGTGCGTGCTTCTGTACCTGTACATACACCAGCTCATACGCACTCAATTAATTAGTCACGGTGTAATTGATTGTTATGTTGACCATAGAAACACTTATTCGATCGAAACAAAGGTAATACACTCGAAACCATAAATCTGTTTCGGTATGTGGGGTGAATGCTTCTTGCGATAATTTATTATAGAGTCGTTTTGGCAAAGTTCATTGTTAGTTTTCGCTATGTAATTGTGTGTGCGTGTTTATGTATCTGTATATACACCAACATTTATGTATTCAATTAATTAGTCCTGGTGTAATTGATTGTTGTCTTGATCGTAGAGCCTCTGAATCCTAGGATGGATATCGAACAGGAAGATGTACAAGTGGTTGTTATCGTAGAGGAGATCATTAATTTGGTGAAGTTGTTTTTTCTTTACATTAATTTGTACACGAGTCATGTTGCTGCACCACGACATCCCCGACGCCGAGTTCGTGGGATTGTACGTTAAAAAATGGCTGATAGGCTGCCCGATCAAATAAAAGTAATGCATCGACTAATCGAGATCAGCGACACAACGTGCATCGAGAACCTGCGAATGGATCGAAATGCATTTGGTAGGCTGTGTTTGTTACTCGAAACTATAGGTGGTTTAGTACATACTAATAATATGAAGATAAGTGAGCAAGTTGCGATATTCCTGTCGGTGTTAGCACATCATACGAAGAATCGTAGTCTAAAGTTTAGGTTCTTGAGTTCTGGGCATACTATTAGCATAAATTGCAACCGTGTCCTTGATGTCGTCCTTAGATTACACACTATATTAGTGGTTGAACCTACTCCGGTAGATGAATTGTGCACTGACGAAATGTGGAGGTGGTTTAAGGTAACAACTCCAGTCATGTATATTACCAAACTCGTGAAATTCATATGTATACGCAACGTATATTAGTTTATTTACTTTAGCCACGCGCATCAATGATTACTAAGCAATTGTTTTGTTTCGTAGGGTTGTTTAGGAGCCTTGGATGGAACTTATATTTCGGTCAGGGTCCCACTGACCAAGCAGCCTCGCTATAGAACTCAGAAAGGAGGAGTGGCTGTAAATGTACTTGGCGTTTCTGATCGAAACATGAAGTTTGTTTACGTACTGAGTGGCTGGGAGGGTTCGGCAGCTGATAGTCGAGTCTTACATGATACAATCTGCAGGACGAATGGGCTTAGAGTGCCTTCTGGTAAACACTTAGTCCCACCATGTGTGCTGGTAAACAGCTGTATTAGAGGCACTCTCCATCACTAATTTGGGGTTTTTTAGGTAATTACTATTTGTGTGATTGCGGGTACGCCAACGGGCCTGGATTTCTAGCACCATATAGAGGGGTTAGATACCATCTTAAAGAGTGATCAAACGGACCATCATCTCCACAAGATTATAAAGAATTATTCAACTTGTGGAATGCAAAAGCAAGAAATATAATTGAACGTTCTTTCGGAGTATTAAAGCAACGATGGGCAATTCTACGCAGCACCGCATTTTACCCCATTAAGACTCAAAATCAAATAATCATGGCATGTTGCCTTCTGCAGAATTTCATTCGTTCGGCGATGGTTGTTGACCAATTAGAGGAAGAAGATATCGATGAAGCAGACGAAGCGACTGAAGCGACTAAAGAACATCAGTTCGATTATGTCGATCAAGTGCAACCTACCGAGGAGTGGACAAATTGGAGGGATTCAATGGCATTGTCCATGTACAACGAGTGGAGGGGCATATGACTGTTTTGAACTTGTTTTTTTTTGTTTTTTTAACTTTTTTTATTGGTTCATTGGTCAATTGTGCATGAGGACATCTACGTTCAGAACTACTTTCTGTACTGACAAATGTGTGTTGTTTATTTATTCACTGATTTTCTTTATATTTACATCGTGTGTTGCTTGATATTCTGGAGGGATAGCTTCACAACCTCTTATCTGGTACAAAAGAGCCTGAGGGCTTGTTAGAAGAGTTTTCGTGGTGATAAATATATCATCGGGTTCATGCTCGGTTTTATTGAAAATCAATTCAATTGAAGGTTTCAATGTGTTTCAAGCTTGGAAAAATAAAGGAAAATGGAAATTAAGCAAGTAAACCTATCTAAACTAAAATAGAAATTGAAATAGCAAGTTGGTAGAATGCCTCATCGTATGCCTCAATATGGAAATGCAGATCAATATTGAAATAAGCAAGAAATTGATGTTTCATCAAGTACAAGCATGCATGCACAAGGTACAACTATGCATAAAAACTCAAATAATTCAAATTAATATAAATCAAAAGAGCAAGAAAAGTTAACGTGAAAGTTTAAAACTTTACGGAAAATAACAAGCAACGAAGTGTAGATCTAAGATTCAACCTAAAACTATGCATGAAAATAAAAACCAAAATAAAGCATAGGAAAAAACTCGAAATCAAGACGATCCAAGAGCCGATCTATGATCTAGATGTATCACTCATCTAGATTCCATAGCCAATTCTTAAGATCTAACATGAATTCAAGGTGCTAAGACAAAAGGCATAAAAAGAAGAACAAGCATGGAAATGAAGAACAAAGCATGGAATTAAAGCATAAAACATGAAATTGAAAGAAAACTTACTTGAATTAAGAAATAAAAAAAGCTTGAATTAAATTGCATCAAAATAAACAATCCAAGGGAGTACTTGAATTCTTCTTAGGCTTACAAACCCAAGGAGATACTTGAAATTAAATCTAAATCTAGGAAAAAGAAATTACATCAAAACTTGAAATTGAATCTAAATCCTAAGAAAAGAAATTACATCAAAGCTTGAAAATGAATCTAAATCCTAAGGAAGAGAAAATCATCCAAGAGCTTGAGAGTAATTTTAATCTCAAACCCAAGTTAGGGTTGGGAGGGGAGTGTTTTTTTACAAAATGAGAGTTGGGTTATATTTATACTAGATTAAATTGGGTTAAATAGGCCAAATTGGCCTTAAAAAGCTTGATTTTCCTAGGTTTGACCAGGGTTTGACCTATTGGCGTTGCTGTTGGCGTGCGCCAGGGAGCTGTGGCGCAGGATTTGGCTTGCAGTTTGGCAAACGCCAGGCTTCTAGGAGAGGGCTTTGGCGCAGGATTTGGCTTGGAAGCTGGCAAACGCCAGGCACTTTGGCGAGGAAGCTGGCAAACACCAGGCGCTTTGGTGCAGGATTTAGCGAGGAAGCTGGCAAATGCCAGGCGCTGCTGGGAGGCGCTGGCTTGGGTTTTGGCGTCGCCTGGCGTGCGCCAAAGGCTGCTGGGGGCACTGGCTTAGGTTTTGGCTTTGCCTGGCGTGCGCCAAGGGCTGCTGGGGGCTTTGGCTTGCCTTGGCAAGGCTTGTCGAGCATTCTAGAATGTTTGCCACTTTTGAAACTTGTTTTGGCACAACTTTTGGAAATTCTTGGCACGGCTTGGCTTCAACTTTGGTCTTCAATGCCTCCACCTTTAAAAATAGGAATTTGTAATATAAAAACCAAAGAATTTCACCAAACCTCAAATCAATTGAACCCATTTAACCAAATTAAATATAAAATCAACAAGAAACACGAAAAACAATAAAATAAGAGAAATAACCCAGAAAACTAACTAATCGACTCAAAAATAATAAAAACAATATAATATCCTAATTAACAATACGAGAAAAACAGCACAATTACATGCAAAACAGGGCTACTGGTGTAGTCTTATTGTTTGATGACTCATTTGTGAGTGGATGTATTATATGTTTATTTCTCCTTTTTAGGTAGCTTTATGGAATCGTTCGCTAGTGTGGGAAAGTGCACACAACAAGGGGCACTCGACGTGTTTGGGCGATGCCGTGAACGAGCTTCCCCGTCATCATGAATAGCCAAACGAGATGGGCTTTGAAGGACCACCATCCTCTGTGCATGGCAGTCCAACAACCGAGTGCGGAAATAGTAGCCGTAAACCTTGCGAGAGCAGCTCAACTGGTCAAAAAAGAAAGCGTAAGAAAATAGCTGAAAATGATCCATGCCAAGAGCGATTGTACCAGTTGATATAAGGCTTTTGTGAGAAAATAGACAGTCGTCTCGGGGACCTAGCCCAGTGTATTGGCTACCAATAGGATGCCAAAAAAACAACGTAAATCTGTTTTCGATGCACTATCTACGATGAGCTTCCTAACTATTGAGCAGAAACTTGTTGTGTCCAAGAAACTTTACACCAACAATGATGACGCAGACCTCTTTTTCAGTCTCGATGAAGAAAACAAATCGATAATGGTGAAGATGTTGCTCGATGGACGGCTATAATTTTTGCGAGATTCAGCAAGCGACTGACTAAATAATATGTTGTTGTACTTTTAAAATTTTCAGCCATAATACTTCTATGAATGTGTGTTTCAGACTAGTGTGCTTATTGGGTGTAGCTCAATGTTTCGGCACATGGTGTTTTGGTGTAATCTATGACTCTTCACTTTTGAGAATCAAACCGTTGTAGTTCAGTCTTTTAGTTATAGCTTGGTGTTTAATGTTTTACCTCTGTAATGAGTGATATGTAGTTCGATACCTTCCTTGTCTCATGTGTGTGAATTGGAGGTGTAAAACTAAAACTAGGCTATAATACTCCCTCAATCACTTGGGTGCCTGCATTGTCCAACATCGAAAAATTAGAAAAACAATAGCCAGCTTAAGAATGGTAGAATTAGTTGACCCCATCGGGATTGACCCCTGGTCCGGGGAGGCATATGAATGGGCAGGCCTATTTCGCTACTGGGCCATGTGTGAACATGGCTGGGGCCTCGTGTGTGAACATGGCTGGGGTGCGGGCTTTGATTTGTAACCGGATTGACCAGGGCAAGAAACATGTTTGTTCCTTTTTTTTTGGTAATTATAATCATTTTTGTCATCATATTTTTTTTGAACTTTGTAAATTTTCCTGACGCGATCGGTTTTTTTTTCTGTGCGATAGTTAGCCATAAGGTTTTTGGGATGGTAGAAAAAAAACACAAAAATTAATTCTCCATATAATAAATTAAAGAATATATTAACATTTCCAATATTAAAACGTGACCAGTTATTGAAACATGACCAGTTCAGAAAGTAAATGGAAACCAATATTAAAACAAAACAAAATGAGTACGTAATATATATATATTTAGAAATGTTATTCTAATTTAATGCTCTAATATAAAGACTTGAAACGTGATTAGTGCTGAAACTAAATGACTACATAACCAATTGCAATGCATGGGACGTTTATTAGGCCATATGCATCATTGACTTTAACCCATTAGTGCTGCAAACACCCTCCTTTTGAATCATTGGTTCTGGGGAGTTGATGTCGTAAACTTGTTGCTCTATCTTAATTAGTGAGCACTAATTACGGTAGGTAGATGTCTTTCCAACAGGCATGTGTAGGTTTGAACTAATGAGGCTAGTAAATGCACTGGTTAATTTTTTTGGCTACAAAAGGAACATTCCTTTCACGAAACATTGCTCTTTTCCATATTTGCAACGACAAAAAACATAGGAAGAAAGAGAAATTTTTGTGAGAACCTAATTTTTCCCTCGTACATCTGCTTTATTGATTCTAATATTGGAGATTGTCTGCATTATCTCATTTCACTTTGTTTGCAGTATTAATTGGATATGTCTAATAAATCTTGCAGGCTGTAGAGATGGTGAGGACGAGGAATCAGCGAGCATGAAACCTTTAGCCATGGTTGAACTGTAACCATCGTTCTCCGGGATACAACTGAGACAATCCTCTGATAATCGACGAGAGCGATGCGTCGGACGAGGAAGAGAACATTTCCGACCACTAGGAGAACATGTCAGATGAGGAAGACAACATATCAATCGACGAAGATGATATGGAGGTTCACTGTGATCCCGCTTGGGTTGACGAAGCTGTAGCTGCGATGGAATCGAATGAAGAGACACCTCAAGCCAACGACGAGAGAGATAATGATGCGAAGTCCACCGTCACTGACTGAATCTCGTAATTCTCACAAGGGATAGTTCTCTTCTCGGTTTTCTTGTTAAATGATTGTGAAAATATTAATGCTTTAGGTCTACTTAAGATTTTAGTTGTCTTGCTTCTCTATGTTAGTGCATGTTCCAGATCCGACTTGTAATAGGGTTAAATCATAGTACCAAGTGTAGTTGTAACCTCTTGTACTAGTCCTTTTGCCGTCTACCTCCGATTAAGCCGTGGTGTGGTGGGATTTCTAGATTTTCACTGTATCAAAGATGGATTTCCATCGTCCTATATCATGAGTATTTTAGTTCCTTCATGATTTTAGTTTGTTAAACCGCTTTATAATATCTCATGTAATAGTCCACATAAGCTTATTACGCCAAGGTAAATTTTGGACCCTTAATAAAATACATCTGAAGTAAATCCAACCAAGTTCCTAAAGACAATATAAAAACATTGCTTCATAATAATACTTGATTACACATAGGTTAATTGTAGCATGGGCCGTGGATCAGAAAATTATCCACGCTTACAAACTTAATTTGTTTAGCAAACACACAACGATGCGGAATGGAAACAACGAAAATCACAAAATACAAGAGCAGTGATTTTAACCTCACACGACGTACACAAACAATTTGGCACCTAGTCGCCGAACGTGTTTGACCCTTTGCATGGGGATGGAACATGCCAACGTGGTGGATGGCGTAGCGGTGCGGGAGTCCTAGTTCCAGAAATACATGAAGTACTTTGGTATCCAGGCAATGGCGGTGGTTGATTAATAGAACATTCAGACGTGCAACCAGATCCTCCAGCTAGTTCCTCACATAATTTACGCAAAGATCGGGCGTATTCTGATTCGGAATCAACGATGTTGATGGGCTGCCGATGAGGAACCCGAGGCGGGATAGGAGGCTGGGCAGCCAACAGAGAGGCTTCATCTTGAGAGGACACATTGATGACGACATAATTTGGGGTTGGTGATGAACCATACAAGCCATCAAAGATAATTTGCAAATCTTCCCAATTCGGATCACCCGACACTTGGTAGGCTATACAAAAGGGTTCTTTCTGTTACAAACACGTAAATAAGATGTCGGTCAATGACTTATTGACTACTTAAAATATAGAAAAATTGAATAGGAATTTTTTTTTGCTCAACTGAACTAAACAAACCTCAAACATGGCCTCCCAAACCTCATATGGTGCACTCGTCATGCCCGACTCACTGCAGTGCCTCACCCCGCGTTGGCGCAGCATCCAACGGAACACTCGATATCGATTTTGGAGCACGCTGAGCCTATCTATGCAGTAAGTATAGCTGAGGTCCATACCAAATACGATATTGAGCATGTCAACGCAGAATTGAATGGACATAGTGTTTGACCGCCCGGGCTTGAACAAACCAAGTATGCGTTGGTCAACCAATAAGCTGATGAAAAACTTGTCGACGTCCTCGGTCCATTGACCCCTGTAGAGGTATTCTTCCTGATCTACGGGGTATATTGGGTACACATTGGCCATTTGTTCTTAGTGGAATTTATAGTTTCTCTAGTACCCGAAGTAGGAGAAGATGTTGTCCTGGTGCCTTTTATCTTAGTTTTTTCCTTGTGCATTTATAGACCAATACGTATATTTGTGTGGAGAATGGTGTAGGTTGTGCATTTCTTGGGAAGTATGTAATTGTAGAGACTGTGGTATGGAAACAAATCATCTCAGACAAGTGCTGTCTGCAACAAGGGGAATATATTCCCTTCGAATTGTATTATCAACTGATGTGTGGGGAGTCCAAGTCCTTGACACTATTACAAGGAATATATTCCTGATCAACTGCATAAGAAGTTTTTTTATTTGGTGTAATGAGGACACTGCAAGTGGGCTTCTATTAATTCAACAACCACACAGTACTAATGTTAGCTTATTTGCAATAGTGTGAGAAATATTTCATTGAATGCTACTAATCAGAGAGTCTCACATGTCATAACATAGAAATGTCCAAGGGATAATGCTTATATACAAAATTACCCATTAACTAACACACAATGAACACATAAGATCCATGGAACCTAACATGGATAGTTAAACAAATACAAGGCCAACACAACAGTAGGAGCTGGTGTTCAAAATAGCCAAATATTCGAAGCAACAACGATCTGGACAACAAAACCTGATCTTAGCTAAGTACATAATTCTTGGATTAACATTATATTATTACGACCCTTAGGACTTCTACCTACATGACCATATGTACACTAAATACCCCCGACAGGTTGCATGGTAGTGAATTATCCAACAGGCTACCACAATCATAGTGACATTCCAAGGAAAGACAGTGCAATGTGAAGCCCGGTCCAGACGTGCCTTGTAAGTGGCCAACTGCATCCTGTAGTTCTTCAGACTTGGTGATAATTGCTCGTTGGTGGCTCTTTCATGTTCGTTCATCATAGGATCAAGCCAATAGAAGAATTACACTTTTGTCCTGTCAAGTCACCAATACAAGTCCCATATGAATGGAGTGACATTATTAAAACAAGTTGTAGTTTATATTCTTCACTACTCAAATTCAGTAGGTATAAAAAATAAATATTTTATAAACCTACAAAAACAAATAAACAGGGAAACATGTATTTACCCCTCTTCGCGGACACGACACAAAACGTCGGTCAGGATTCCTTCTTATTTTAGAAATTAGGACTCTTACGTCCATATCACATTTGCATTTAGTAGGGACCTCCTGATTACAGGTGCAACAAAGAAATGACATATTGTACGATTGGGACGAGGAAGAACTCCGTCTCGATCCCATTTTTTTTGGTGTTCGTGGTAGCTGGGGGATAAGAATACCATATTTATTAAATTCAATACAACTTGGCATTATTCAATCAAAATGCAGAAAGTTCAAGATCCAGAAATTCACCGATTTAACAGAGAATATAACATATGGATAATATTCGATTCTGGAACCCTATGTAACACAGGAAACTCGATGGATAAACGTGTATTCATGATTCAATTATTGGTTGAAGTTCATTACCACTTACTATTTTTAATCGCGAGTAAAATTAATAGATCAATCGTCTACAACGATTAACCTAAAACTGGCAACCTCAAGTATTTTCCGCCTCAATTATGCAAATTATGACGCCGAGATCTAAGGATAGAAGATACCTTTACAACGAAAAAGAAGGCACGTGTTCACCTTTGGTCTGCATCAATGTTAAGTTTCATCCCAATCACCAATGATATCGACGACTCAATTTGCAATGTGGAGGTGGGTTCGTGAAGGAGATACTACCCTTTCTGTGGATTGAGATAAACCAATATTAGGCTGAGGGTGGTTTGGTCAATTTTGGTTTTATCCCCACTATCCCATCAACCAAACGAGTCAACTTGCACGTCACTCCTAAATTAATCATTTTCCCAATCAGTCGCAATAAACAGGAGAAAATATTTCCCCAACAGTGCTCTCCTGCCATGGAGTACTAATTAGTCCAATCCCGTCCAGCTAACCAAACGAGCCCTTGCTGGATAGCCTGAGCAGGATAAAATTATACAAAAATTCGAGGAGATATAAGCTTATCACGCAACTATGGGATAAAGTCCGGGCTGGGATTACCATCCCAAACTTATATCTACCAATTGAAACGCTGAATATCCCATCTAATCCCATACTATTCCGTGAAACAAACACATACCTGCTGGATTATCTTAAAATAAAAATAAAATTCCTTGATCAAATCCCAATAAAAGAACGGTGGCCGTCTAATCTTCGTAATCACATTAAAGATGACAGCCTCGTCCCTGTCACCGCAACCACAAAAGGATGCCATTATCTACTTTTTAATCTGAGAGAGAAAAGAATAGAACCCCCTAACTGGGAAAATTGCGATAAATTATTACCAAACGATATCTTCTACACATCATCATCCTATCGTTATACTCTTCAATTTTTCAGAAATGTACAGTGAAACCTAGCTGCGTAAATCTCTGATTTTTTTTGAAAATAAGGGTTGCTTTTGTTTATCTGATTGGCTGTTGAATCAGATCAACCCAATTGAATTGATCTGATTTTATTTTGTTTTGGGAATTATATATTTATACTCATTTTTGGTTGTATATAAATAAATTGGTTGATTCTGCATGAACAAACTGGTGGTAGAGGGGTTGGAGACAGAGTAGAGAGAATTTTTTCTGAGGTACCAAAACATGTCTGCCGTAGTGTGTGGAAAGAGATCAAGTATTTTTGAGGACTCACCGTCATCGCCGCCAGTCTCCAAGAGGATCCGTTGTTCTTCGTCATCGTCGTCTCCCGGCCGAACCTTCTCCCCACCTGCGACCACTAATTATTCCTTCTTCAATTCAGTGCTTGATCATCTCGTCTCGCTCTTTCCTGACATGGATAGACAGGTTATTGTTGTTTTCATTTTTCCATTTTCCCCTCCTTTTTATTTTGCTGTTATTATTTTGATCGAGTGTTTTTTTTTTTGGGTCATTCAGAATCGCGAGTTTATTAGTGAGTTGATTAGATTGGATTATCTTTATTTAATCTAGGTTTGATTTATTGGATTATTTGCTTTGATTTGTTCAATTATTAATAATTGAGATTCTTGAAAGGTGAAATTTTTTCCTTTGATGTGATTGCTCCTTTCACTTTTCCTTTCTGTTTTTCTGTTGATGATATTCAATTAGAAATGTGCAATGATTTGTGGGCTCATTGGTTACAGTGGGAATCATTTCTTGTGCAACAATTGCCCGTGCAAGGTTTGATCATTTTATGTTCAAGACATGTTTTTTACTTACTTTTTGTAGTGATCAAATTGTGATTGTTTTGAGATTAGGGAAGAGTTGCATTAAAGCTGTTCAAGTATTGTATTTTTTCAAAGTTTTGTGTGGGAAACTTCTGAACCTATTTTTCCCTATGAAAAGGTTGTGAATAGCTATTACAATTTTTAGAGCAAAAATAATATCTTGTTAACCACCTCTAGAATCTGACCTTAGCTTGGTCAATATTAAACTTGATAACAGTTATATCATTAGAATTTGTTTTTTCCTTGGAACCTTAAGGAAATCTTGATTTTAGAAGTTTTGAATAGCTAGCACAAATTTTAAAGTGAAAACAATATCTCATCAGACTTGCTAACAGTTAAACCATCAAATCATCAGGTTTTGTACCCTTTTTTCTCTATTCCTGTCTAGATCTTTTAAGGAAAAAAAGGAAGATGTGATGACTATACGTGTCTTATAAGTGAAAGAGATGATCTTGTATTCCCGTATCTCTCGTATACAACTTTGTGAAGGTATTTTACACATGAAGTTTCTTACTAGGGAAGAATTTAATTTTGCAATCCCAATTATCACGCACAATTCCTATGATTATGCAATCCCTATTACTATGCACAATCTTTCTCATACCACTTTTCTCAAGCTCGAGCATAGATGTTAATAGTGCCCACCTTGTTACAAATATTCAACTCGATTTTTATTGAGCCTTTTTTGTGAATAAATCTGCAAGTTGATCTCAAGTTTGAACATAAGATCTAGAAATCAATCCCAAGTGAATCTTTTCTCATATGAAATGGCATACCACCTCATGCTTTGTACGTTCATGGAGCAGATCGTTGACGATATTGTTAAAAAAAAAAAATCCGGTGGCTATCAAATTCTCAGTTCTGTTGTGTGCTTTCTATACTTCACATACTTTTTGGCTAAACTATAATCTTTGTTCTTTTGTGAACATCAGAGTATGGTAACAAACTTTTCTCCTTAGATTTCTGTGAAAAGATATATCGGTCTCGATGTACTGTCACATGTCTTGATTGCTAGTACTGTACAGACATAATTTTACTATACATTGTTCTTATCTCTTTTGCTTGGTTTAAATTAATAAATTGATGACGGATTGTTTTGGCTTGTAGTTTCTGGAGAAAGCTCTTGAAGAATCTGGTGATGATCTTGATTCTGCAATCAAAAGATTAAACGAGCTTCGGTTGAGTGCTGCAGCAAGTTCATCTGATTCCCAGGAAATTGGCACTCAATTTTGTCCTAAAGGTGCCTCTTTTTTTTGGCTTTGTCAAGTGAAACCTCACTTTGCAAAGGTTTCATTTTTCCTATTGTTATGATTGCAAATGTTAGGAGGTTGTGGCACTATGAATTTTGGCTTAAGCATTTTTGTTTGTACAACATTTTTCAAACCTATAATATCCATTGTGGGTGTTAGATCCATATCTGATGAATCACAACATGTTTCATCAAATAGTTAGCTGCCAGATATCTTGAATGGAATAATGAAAGAGGTGTACATCAAAGCTAAAACAATGGAAATATTAGTGTTGAGCAGTCATGGACTAAACCTCCAAACTCCTTAATTGGTCATGCATGCCATTTTTTTTGTTCTGTTTTTGGTTATATCATTCCTTTTTAATTTTATTTTTTTTAAATCTTGAATTCTGCTGAATATTTTCAGAACTCATGATTGTTATTGATGCCTGAGTGCTTGAGTTTAGGTTTTCCAGTAACTTCTCTTTGCACCTAATTAAATCTTTGGTAACATCATTATGTTTGTTTCTGTTGTGCATGCACAGTGGTAAGCAATGGGCAAACTGCTCCAAGAGAGGAACCACCTGTGGAAAGCAATCTTCCTGTCGATGGAGCTGAGTGGGTAGAGCTTTTGGTTCGAGAAGTGTCAAGTGCTTCGAATGTAGATGATGCCAAGGCACGCTTGTCACGAGCACTTGAGGCATTGGAGAAGTCCATTTGTGCGAATGCAACTGCAGAGGCTGCCAAAAGTTTTCAGGAGGTGTGTTCTTTTAGGTTATTACATACTTTCTAACACTGTGTATATAGATTATTTACAATTATGGATTAATTAGTTGGTTTTCGTCCTCTTTTAATTTCTTATCCTAGACATGTGGATTATTATTATTATTATGATGATGATGATGTGGGAACAAATTTGCTTGTTACTTTATGTATAGGATTGACACGTGTTATTCTTTGTAGGAAAACATAATGCTAAAGCAGCAACTAGAAGCACTGCTGCAGGAAAATGCTATTTTGAAGCGAGCTGTTTCTATCCAACATGAGAGACAGAAGGAATTTGAGGAAATGGGCCAGGAATTGCATCAGCTAAAACAGCTAGTATCTCAGTACCAGGAGCAAGTGCGAACTCTTGAGGTCAGATTTACAAGCTAAATATTTCACGTTCATTCTTTGGTTGGTTAGAGGGAAATGATTTTGTAAGGGTGGCAATTTAGGTTGCTTTCGGGTCTGCCATTCAGGTTCGTAGGTTTGTTGTGACTTGTGATACAAGCTTGAAGTTGAAACTTTGAATTGTGTCAGAAATTGCCATCCATATGAATGATTTTGTTGCGTCAGAAAAACTTAATTGCTCAAACTAATACCTTTCATTGCATTAGAAAGCTAAAATCGCTGTAGAACATTGTTTCTTTGATTTCTTAGATCACTTAGTAAATCACGATCACGATCACATGAAGAACTGCAATAAAGTGGGTTCCAGATCATTATTGGTGTGGGCTATAAGTACTCATGTTTTTGGTAAAACATTTTCATCACCTTTTTTGTTAACTGGCTGTGGAGCATTCTACTTGAAACTGGAAATCAGATATTTATCAAGTTGAGTTTATTAGAGTCATTACAATGTGCCTAGACCTGACCATGGGTTGGATTGGAACCACCGATTCTCCATGTTGGAAGATCACTATTTAAGGCTGTTAAAGGTCAAGTCACGACCTGTGGGGCTAGATCCTGTCCGGTTAACTGGTTAACTGGCAGGTCTGGTTGAAAGGTCGGCCATTCAAATTTATTTTTATTTTTTTATTTTAAAATTTAACTCTGTTTTACTTGATGCTTAATTATAGAGTCAAGGACTTTTTTAGCCATTTTAACAAAGTCAATATCAAAATTAACCAACTTCTCTTCTAGTCATTTTGGGCGATGAAAATACCAAAATGCCTCTGTAGTTTAAAACCTAAAAAAACGTGCGTTTGGCTCGAGCAGGCAAATTATAATTTTGTTTTAGCTTGGCTCGAGTAGTTATAGTTTGGCTCGAGTGGAGTAATGAATTGTATTGATCGCGCCAAATCGCGTTGACAAATTTATTTAACAACTATCTTCGCACAAACTTAGGGAGATGGTATTTTAGAAAATATGTTGTGTCAACTTATTGATAGAAAAGAGTTTTGTTTAAACATAAGTTGCTAAAACTCACAATTTCCAATTAATAATTTATGTTAATACCTTTATCTTTTTTTATTGTTATAATAACATATGTTAATATGTTTTAGGCCTTTATTGATTATTCATCTGATATTAATTGTTATTATGCATCAATGTATAATTATATATGATGCTTATCTATTACGTTTCTAAATTATTGTATATAAAGATTCGAGTTTACACAACAATGTATGTTAAATTGTTGATTTACTTTGTTATATTATAATGTACATAGACAACTTTAGGTTTTATACATTATTAATTGTTTTTTTTTAATGGGTCTCTTGCACTAAAGCACAACAAACTCCACAGTTCAGTGGGTTTATTATCATGTATCTGGATTAATTTTATGTTAGGCAATATAGTAATGATAGATTTAGGGGGGTGTTTATAGATATAGGAAAGTTATACTTTAACAAAAAAATAAGAAAAAAGTTGCCGACCGCCTACCTGGTCAACTGTTAACTTGATTAAGGGTCGGGTCTGGTTCAGCCTTGCACAGGTCCAACTGTGCTTGATTCGTCCAGTTCATTTGGATGTTGAGGAATATGTACTTAATTAATGCTTTTGGACAAGGGATAGAACCACCGACCTGGTCAAGCTAACCTGGTTTAGGGTGGGTCGAGTTCAACCCAATCCTTTGGTCGGGCTGAATGTGCCAGATAGGTAAATAAAAGCTGGAGTAAGTTAGTTTGGCTGTCAAGGAGTGTGCAAAAGTTTTATAACCTTTTGCTTCTATGTCGGTCGTGATATGCCCCCGCAAAACAGTTACTCTCTTCATGGAAGCAGATAAAATTATACTTTGATTGGACCATTTATTAGCTACGTTGGGACTGAGTTATTATCATTTTCTGCTTCATGGTTTTTGCTGCCCTGTATATTACTGTTTGCCAAAACCCTTTGATAGCCGAGCAAGCAACTCAAATAAGGATTTCCCAAGCTTTTTGGCCTGAGCCCCTTTTGGTCTTCTCCAGGGTTCTGCGGGTGTGAGCTAGCTCGTAGTCTGCTACCTGCTGCTTGAAGTTGGATCACTGGCTCGGTCAAAGACGTGGTTGTGATAATATTTGTTCCATGTCCCATTCAATAGCTGGATAAACAAAAGGAAAAGACACGATACGCTTTTGAATAAGCAAGGCAAAAAAAGAGAAAATGAGGATTCATATCTGAATAATCTTCATACATTTTAATTGCTGCTATGCCGATCTTAGCTCTCTACTGGGACCACCTTAGTTGCAGTGCAACCAATAATGTTCCATGCTGGGTTAGGAAGTATTTGAACTATGAGCCTCAACGTTAAGTTGTTGAGGGTTAATTTGCAGAAAAGGAGTACAAAACCTTGAAATAGTGGAGAGTAAAATCAACCAAGATAATAGAATTACAAATATGAGCCTGATAATGATAAATTTGAATATAAATTGTGAGTTCTTACCAAAGGTTAAGGTGAAAGAGCGGAAGTTTTAGTAATGTTGGGAGCATGGCATATATCAAAATGCCAAATTACTTGGAAACGTGTGCAAACTAGGAAATGTTAGATGTTTATTTGCTTAGTAGCTATTTCTGTTTCAACCCATTCCGGAAGTTTCAATGGACAGTTGGAAAAAAGATTTCATTAACTTGAGATGACTGCACATGATGCAGATGGTTACAACTTTTTAGTCACAATGATAGAGTCAAGGGTTTTGATGATAGAAAATAAGAAGGGATGTAATCAAAGAAATAAAATAAAATATGATAACCAATTAATAGTACTCACTTAAATAGAATAATAACCCGAACCCTAACCCAATGGGCCTAAAGCCCACTAATTACTTGAATAAACATAATTACAGCAATTGATCGATCTCTAACACATATGGCTGTTTATGTAATACAAATATGATAAGAGTAAAGGGTTTGATAGAAAGAAAATAAGAAGAAAAGATAATCACAAACGAAAATAACTTATTATTACGTAAAGAAACGGAATAAGAACACAAGGTTCTCTTTGGTAAATATCCCGCCTAGCTTATTGCCGCCAAAATAGTGTGATCCCCAGGGACGATTGATATTGAACTACTTCAGTAGATTAATAACCCTAACCCTACGGGCCTAAAGCCTACTATTACTTAAATATAATCCTAAACATAAATAATATAAAAGTGGTGCGTAACAACTAGTTCACTTCCTGAGGAAGCGCTTGCGCTTGGGACAGGCTCGCGGCTGTTAAATTGTGTCTTTTCTTTTCTTTTAATTAATATATTCTCAGATTTATATTCGTAAACCCTTGACGCTATCAAAATATCTTTAATAATTCAAAATAACTGAGGTTGAGGTCAAGTAGTTTCTTACCCAGACGAAAAAGATTTCGCTGCACAACTAATAGAGTAAAGGAAAAAGTAAAAGAGAGGAGTTTTTCTTGCAAAAGAAAGTTCATTCAGGTTACCCCTTTTGCAGCCCCTGCTGTCACATTAAACAACCCTACACAGCTCCTCCGCAAGTCTGGCCATCTTATTTAGCTCTGTCGCTCTGTATAGCACGGATACTCCAAAAATGACACGGATACGCGTGTCGGATATACGCCAAAATCCGTATCGTTGACTTTTTGGAGGTTTGACTGGTCGGATACGTTCTTGGATACGGCGGGGGTCAAATCTGAAAACTAAAATATTTTGGGGGATTAAATTAATAAATATGGAAATTGTTGGGGGGGTAAATCTGACAAAGACCTAAAATTGAAGCCTTCTTCACAAAATTTCTGAAAGTATGGAATTGAAACCCTAATCCCCGTCTCTCTCCAACCCCTTCTGTTCGCACCCACCCCCCACCCCCCTCTCATTAATCCACTGCCTCTGGGTCTCTCTCTGTCGTGCGCCAATAGCCAGCTTTCCTTGGCCTTTCTTGGCGGCAGATTAAAGCTCGCCGCAGATTGCAAACATTAATTTTTTTTTTTTTAAATTGATTCTGGGCTGGATTTTTAAGGTATTGAAACTTGTACAGGCTAATTAATATGTATGAAACATGAACATATTATTTAATCATTGGAACTTTTATGTTTTCACACTAAATATATGTAAATATATATAAAATATATTTTAATGATTGCCGTATCCTAGTTATATCGTGTCCTATATATTTTGTTTTTGGTTTTTAAAGTGTTATTCCAAATCCTAACATTCTAGTGTGGTTATATGTGCTGTCAGTCGTGGAACATGCATATTGTATATTGTTTACTGTAGTGAGTTCATGGTGTATTATAACTATCATTATTTAGTAATTGAAGTTGTTTAGACTGCAATTACTTATTAGTTATACAATAACTTCAGATGCGTAATTATACTGAAGCCTTTTGATCTTATTATGTATCTATAAACATTTTGTAGTGACCTCACTCTGACGTGGGATACATTTATATTTTCTCCAGGTCAACAACTATGCCCTTGCAATGCACCTCAAGCAGGCCCAACAAAACAACTCGTTTCCCGGGCGTTTTCACCCTGATGTGTTCTAATTAATAACCTCTGCATGTATTATGTATGTGGAGCAACACCAGCGTGCTACGTACAGTCACATGAATAATACAGGATTTAATTTGACTTAATTTAATTTAAGCCTCTTGACTAGTCGGGTGGCCCATAGTCGGAGTCCTGGTTTGGCTGAGTATCCGCTAAACATGTTTTTTTTTTTTTTTCCTGCTAGTTTGTGATGCTTGTATTTGAAAACATTGTTATTTTACTTGCACCGTGTGATGTATTAATATATAACTGGATTTGTTGCTCAATTGAGCCTTGCTTTATCTCTAGCTTTTGTTATTACATGGATTGCTGGTTGGTTTCTGGGAAAAACTAAATTTAGTATTCATTTAGGGGGAAAAAAGGGTTAAACTTAATGATAGTATTTGTAATTACTCCTTGTTTTATTGAATTTTTGCATCATCCTCCCATTAAATTTACAATTGCATATAATAGGCTTTTAGGTCACATTCTGCGCAGGGATCAGGTTTCATTTCTTATTTCTATTCGCTCGTCAAATGCATAGTTAAGGTGTTTGGCCAAAAAATTTTGAAATATTTTATAAGTTCTTACATCTGTTCAAAATAAAAAGAACTAAGCTTTTTAAAGCGTTTATTTTTGCATCTTATAAATTCTTTAAAAAACTTAACAAAGGAAATCAAAGAAGATGTTTCAAGCTCAGCCAATTGAACGAGAAATACATAAAGTGCCATGGAGAATAGAGTATCTTATATTTAAAGTACTACACAAGATTTGATGCCTTAAGGAACACGTAATTTGGGATGAGAATCATATTCGTCAGCCAGCCTTTTCTTTTTAAAAAAGCATCTTATACTTATCCCGGACTTTTTATTAAACTCAGTTTTGTCTTGCTAAACTTTAGGTTTAAACTTAACTTATGCTGACAATCCCTTTTATATATGAATATTATGTTGCCTATATAATTCGTTAAATATATTTTTAGTCTAGGTTTTATATTTTATTGTGATGTTTCAAATCTAAACATTTCATGTTATGGGAGTACGTCTGTACTCAGATTCATTTGAGCAAGTTAAAATGAAAATAACAAACAAGTTGGATATAATTAGTAAATATCTTATTTGCATTATTGGGATACTGACAGGATGATCTATAATATTAGTCAATCCCTCGGTCATTGCAACTTATTGATATAAATTATGTAGCACAAATGAGGTTTAAGCATATGTATCTGACACTAATCTCAAAGTTTTGAACCCGTGACCCTACAAAAACCCATAAGCTACTGAAATAATGTCCAGAAATTAGAGTTAAATTATGTAATGAATAATAAATTCTTTTAACTGTAATTATTGTTAGTAGTGGTCATGCTATAGACAATAACAACAATACAACATCAAAGTAAACTGCATATGAAGAGCTACATAATTAGGAAGATCACCCATATACACTTATCCAATTATATTTCAATACAGAGTTAATAAAAGGGCATGCTGCTAAAGAACATGAGTTGAAATTAAACAAAACTAAATTACTTATAAAAACTAACTGCAGAAGAACAATGGTTAAAAAGGAACTCATATCTTGATTAATGGCCTACCAATAAAACCAGATTTCATCATCTTTTTGAACTCATCAAAATTGACCATACCATCTCCATCCATATCCACTTTTCTGATCATCTCCTTGCAATCCTCTATTTTCTTCCCCTCACTAAACCCTAAAGAAGATAGCACCAATCCCAACTCATCCACCGTTATCAGCCCATCTTTGTTCCCATCAAACACATCAAAAGCCTCCTTCAAATCCCCATCCTCCTCCTCCTCCTTCTCGTCGAATATCTGGCAAAACTCGTCGAAATCAATGAGGCCGTCCCCATTAGAGTCCACTTTCTCGACCATGTCAGCGACATCTTTATCTCCGGCCGAGATCCCGATGTTTCTGAGAGACTCGCTTAGCTCGTGCCTCGTTATGTATCCATCGCTGTTTTTGTCGAAGGTCGCGAAAACGTCTCTCAGCTCATGAGCTTGGCGGGTTGTTGTGTGGGTGAGTTGATCATAGTTGAGGTGTGGAGGGTTTTGGGGATGATGGAAAGATTGGAGGAATAGTGTGAGAAGCTTCTTTGTTGGTGGGATTGTAGAGAGAGTGAAGATGAGGCCAAATATGAAGACAAGGGAGTATATTACTATGCCAATCATTTCCTTTTCTTTTTTTTTTAAACTATTTTTCTTCTTTTTCTTGTGTTCTAGCTCTCAAATGACATTTGGTTAGAAGAAATGGGAGTAGCTATTTGCAGTGAATAAGTTAACGCGTGGTTTGGTAGGGGTGATGTTTTTTGTTGATCCCACAAACCGCGTCAAACTGTCTTAACTGCAAAAGTTTTTTTATTTTTTTTAATCTGAAAAATATAAATGAAATTATGGTATAAACTTATATGTGATCGTCAAAAGGCACTGAATTTGGGCAATTTATTAGGTGAACCTGGTGGCACATGTTTTACGTGATGCTATATAATAATTATACGTGATGATATATGGTAGTTATACGAGATGATATGTGACAAAAATTTAGAGTTTAGGTTTACTTTTTCATTTTAGGGTTTAGTTTTACATTTTTAGGGTTTAATATTTCATTTTAAGGTTTAATTTATATTTAATTTTCCATTTTATGGTCCTGACAATAATCTATCATTCTACCAGTTATATTTGATGATATGTGTTAGTTTTATGTGATGATATGCGATAGTTATATGTGATGATAGAAAATTAGGATTTAGAATTTAATATTCAATTTTAGGGTTTAGTTTTCATTTTAGGCATAGATTTTTCATTTTTAGGGTTTAATTTTATATTTTATGTTTATTATTTTAATTTTAGGATTTTAAAATTTAGGTTTAGAATTCCAATTACTTGTGATGATATGTATCGATTATATTTAATGATATGTATCAGTTATATGTGATGATACATATCAATTATATGCGATGATAAATTAAATTATAGGGTACATTTTACAAAGTGCACCTTGGTTCATGGTATACTTTCTCTTGAATTTGTGTGATGGTTTTTTAACTATAAATGTATCATTTTTTTTGAAGTATCACTCGTGAGTATATATATATATATATATATATATATATATATAATTTAAAATACAAATTGCAATACATTTTAGGTTAAAAGTGACAATTTTGAGAAGAAAATAATGGTTTTTATTTGAAATACAAATCAATATTTTTAAAGACCTTGGTACTTTTAAAAGAAGTGATAATTTTTTATTCAAGATGTAAAATAACACTTGATAAAAAAAAATGATGTTTATTATGCAAAAGTGATACATTAATAGAAAAAAATAAATTCATCACACCAATAATAATTGGTGTAATGGAAAATTACTCTTTGGCCCTATGGGCATTTGGCTATTTTCATTTTGCACTTTGTTTGCTGGGTAGGGAATTGAATCTTCATTGACCTTTTAATTAATATATTAACAAATATCATTTCTACTATAGATCGTACTCATTTGTACTTTTTCAATTTATATTTTTATAATAATATAGTTATCAAATTAACCTTTAAATAAAATTTTTATTGATATTTATATCCAATATGACGAAGTATGAAGTATACTATTTTTCTGGATCGGTCCCATTGCGCAAATGGATCTCCAACCTACAATAGCAAAAGAAAGACATAAAAAAATCAAGTGAAAAAGTAATGAATCTCCGGTGATCTTCTCAACTAATTTAATGTGGGTTTTCATAATTGAGGCCAGCTTTATCATATTTTACTATCATTTTATTTATTATATGGAGAAATTGCAATTTGATCCTATAACTTTAAGGTGGTAGCATAAATGATCTTACAAAATGTACATTTCGTAAAATAGTCCTATAGACTATATAAGCATCTCATTTTGGTGTACAAATTTGGTCCTAATTTCACCAAAAACAAAAAATATTACACGTGAAGCGTGCAAGTAAAGTATCAAGCATAACGAGCTTAAGTGAAGCCCGGGGGTCGAAATCCATGTTGTTTTTAACCAAAATTTAGTCAATCTAAAAAATTAAATAAATGAGAAATAGGTATTTTAAACTGAAAAAATATCTAAATTTCTAAAAACTATAATTGATAGTTATTATTTGTTTAATCTTAGTATTTTATAAATACATATAATAGAATAACAAATCACTTTCAGTAGTAAATATATTAGTTTAGATTTGAGTTATTTGTAAGAAAATTACTTCAAAAATAACTTATAAAACAAGTTTCGAGGAAGAAAAAGGATGTTCATGCCTAGTATCGCTTAATGCACCAAATGACGCGTGCTCAAGTATCGCATAGACCCGCCTAATGATGCAAGGCAAACAATTAAATGTGGCAACCAGACGGATTCTTTTATTGTGTGACGGGCTCCGACCCAACTTCAACCTATACCCGACCCAATGGAAATGGGTTCATATAAAATCAAAAAAAATAAAAAAAGACGGACGAAAATCACAAACACGCACAGCATTTGGAATTTTCAGAACAGAAAAGCTCTCCACAAAAAAATTGCACACTCCACCTGCCTCGCCGGACTTCTCTCGTGTCGCCGGAGTTTTTCGTTTGGTTGATTTCGAGTCGCCTTTGCTTCGTCGCTGTGCTCTCCACTCGCCGCTGTGTCTCGAACCCTAATTTCACCGGTTTACGCACTGCACTGCTACTTTGAATAAGGTGGACTCGCCTTTGCTTCGTCTCTGTGTTTTCCACACGCAGTTGTGTTTCGAACCCTAGTTTCACCGGCTCACGCACCGCACTGCTATTGAATAAGGTGTGCTCTTGTTTTTTTATGAGTTTTACAATTGTAATTTTTAGGGTTTTGTTTGCTCAGTTTTGTGTCATGTAATTGATGTTTTTGTTAGTAAATTTGATGTTGCATTAGCACATACTTGGTGTTACTCGCTTCAGGGATGAGGGCTAGGGTTTTGTATGGGGAATTGGGACAGAGGTGGATTTTATTACGTTATTGTAGCCTTCTGGTTAATCGATTGTTCCCTGGAGCCATCAACTTTTCTTTTAATGTTGCTGATGTACCCGATGATTAATTTTTCTGTGAACTCTTTCAGTGTATGTTTTTCCCCTCTTGTATTATCTACTTCAGATGATAATACAGTATAATGGACATGTGAAATAATAAGTTTAGGCTGTTTAAGCTATTATTGTTTGCAGCTAAAAAAATGGTAAAGGTCTTCAATAAATGCTCTACTTCAAAAAAACGCAATGAAAACTAGATTTCTGCTGTGTGATATAAAATTATAAATGCTGCTTGAGTGGAAAACTGATAGTTCTATCATTTGTAATTACTGTCTAATTTTAGTTTTTGTAAGTTTGACAACCATTTTTAAGGATACTTTTTGTCATTAACTTTGTTTATATGATGAAACTGATGATAGAAACCTAAATACATGCAGAATGCTGGGAATATTAGAAATTCTCGTAATGTAGCAATTCTCGGGCAGCCATAACACTCCACATCATATTTTGTTTCTGCTCATTTAGAGATGAGTTGTGGGGGGATGGGGTAGGCTTGGTCTGGGGATTTCATTACTTGAGATTCTGCATTTTTGCTATTACAATTCTTGCTCCTTTTTATTTTTTTCACATTAAGTCTTTCTATGATCTCTGGCTGCATTAAATTTTTTGTATGATTTATGTGATTAAGTTTCTTCAATTCATCATTATTCTTGTTCATTCTAGTCGGTAGTAGCTTATCGTTGCCTGTTGGTTAGTAATTTTATATTGATATTTGCGTGTTTTTATTTGTTTGTCAGATGGGACAGAAGCAAGTTGTTCGAAAAAGGAAGCATAAGCCTGTGAAAGATCAGATGAAGGATGAATCGCAGAAGAAAATTCAAAAAAAAATTAATGACTGAAAAAAAACCAAAAGTAGCTGAAGGGAATTGAAGAACCTGCCAAATCTGTTGAGGAGTCTGGAAATGATCAAGTTGTCGTTTCAAGTGGAGTGAAGAAAATGCAAAATGAAGCAACATTTGAAGAACATGCCAAATCTGTTGAGGAATCTGGTAAAAAGAAACAAGCGAAGAAACTGAAAGCTCAAAGTTCAACAGTGATGAATGAAGGTGTAATTTCAAAGGGAGGGAAGAAAGCTGTGAAAGATAAACTGAAGGCACAAGCTGAAGATGATGAGAGGTTAGTTTTTTTTTCACTTATTAACTTTTTATTATCACTTATTCTTTTTTTTTTTGTCACTTCTGACCCAATATCTATCACTTACCACTTTATATCTGTCACTTTTCATCTTATTTTCTGTCACTTATCATTTCATACATGTCACTTATTATCTTTAAAAATCATATGGAGTTGCATTTTGGTGAAATTTGATAGCATTTTACTAAAACTTGTTCTTTAGAAATCAAACTCGGGACTTTTACATATGTTACTTCTTATCTTTAAAAATCATATGGTGTTGTCACTTATTAGCCTTTTCTTTTCACTTCTGATCTTATTTGCTGTCACTTATCATTTTACTTATGTTACTTCTTATCTTTAAAAATCATATGGTCTTGCACTTTGGTGAAATGTGATTGCATTTTACTGAAACTTGTTCTTTAGAAATCAAACTCAGGCTTTTTGAATGTTGATTATGGTCTTATATAAATCATGTATGCTTTGACATTTAGTGACTTGTTTTTATTTTCTGGTTGTTGGAGTAGTTTCATAATTTGGGGGATTGGTTTCAATTGATATTCTGAAATGATCTTTGTGTTTTCTCTTGATGCGGTAAATCATATGCTGCTAAATGTGATTGTGTACGTATACTATTTCTTTCCTGTATTTTACTGAAACTTGTTCTTTAGAAATCAAACTCAAGTCTTTTGAATGTTGATTATGGTCTAATAAAAATCATGTATGCCTTTGATATTTAGTGATTTGTTTATATTTTCGGGTTTGTTGGACTAATTGGTTTCACTTGATATTCTGAAATGATCTTTATTTTTTCTCTTGATGGTTAAATTGTATGCTGGTAAATGTGATTGTGTAAGATTGTATTTTCTAGATTTTTTAGTTACTTATTAGCTTTTATTTGTCACTTTGGACCTTATTTTTGTCACTTCTGACCTTATTTTTGTCACTTATCACTTTATGTCTGTCACTTATTATCTTTTTTTTTCTGCAGAGACTTTGCATCCAAAAGCAGACCTAAAGCCCTGGTCGATATTGTTTCTGCACTGTCACCCGAAAGGAAGGAAGATATAAAGAAGATCGGATTCGGCGGCTTGTTGAAGATGAAAGTGACGCAACTGCCCACGGAGATGTTGGGGTGGTTGGTTAGTAGGTTCAACGGGACAAGTCGGATGCTGAATATAGATTCTAATAAGAAGTTTGTTGTGACCGCAGACGATATCCGTGATATATTTCTTCTTTCCAGGAATACCGGGCATGAAGTGCCTCTTTGAAAAACCAAAGAGGATGCAAAAATTGTCCATGATTTCAAGACGAGGTGTGGGATCGGGGAAGTATGCTCTGTTGCAACTCTGAAGTCACTTCTTTTGGGAAAAGTTGGAGGTGGAGATGATTTTATAAGGCTCTTTATGTTGGTTAGCCTATCTAGTTTTCTGGCTCCAACTGCAAATGATAATGTCGATTTCAATGTGTTAAAATCAATGATTGATGTGAAGGAGGTTCCAAAGCTGGATTGGTGTTCATTTGTGTTAGATAGGCTTTGTAGATCAGTTATCAAGTACAATAAAAAAAGTGTCACATACGTAAGCGGTTATGTGTTGGTCCTACAAATCGTATATCTGCACCGAATGAAATGAAAGGGGATAGTTGAGCCGTCTTCTTTGCCCCTGATTCAGCACTGGACTGCTGGAAGAATTAGAATGAGAGTGAAAGAAGAGAAACGGGCCGGAGATTTTGGTCAAGGGGAATGGGTCGATATCTATCCTATTTCAGGATCTCTGAATTTTATCGATGAAAAAAACGAGGGACAAAAGAATGCTGGAATCAATGGGGAGGATGACGAAAAAGCCATGCAGTTTATAAAATTCAAATTACCATTGGGCATGCCTTCTAATAATGAAATTCAGAAAAGGCCACAGACGTAAGTTTTTAATTTTTATAATACTGCCACTTCTTAAGAAATTACTGTCACTTTATAGATAAAAAGTGTCACTTTCTAATATTTGATAGTAATCATTATTTTATATTTTTTTCCTATAAAAAACTGTCACATTTGCACCAGAATATGTCACTTTTGTCCAAAAAAAGTGTCACTTTTGAATTTTTTTCAGAAAAAGAGTTGCTACACAAATTATAGTAGTCAAGTTATAATACTGTCAGTTCTTAAGATATTACTGTCACTTTATTGATAAAAAGTGTCAATTTCTAATATTTGATAGTAATCGTTATTTTATGTTTTTTTTTTAATTTTTATAAGTTGTCACTTTTCTTAATATTACTGTCACTTTTCAATATTTTATTGTCACGTTTTGTGTTTTAAGTGTCACTTTTGATATTTCTCTTTTTTTCCCTCTTTCAGCATTTGCAAGAGATATTCCTATTGCTTAAAAGGGATATGTGTATTGTGTCTGATCATTACATTAAAAGATTGGCCGAGATAAAGGAGAAAATGGTAGAGCCTCCGATTTCATCCTCACAACCCCCGACTTCGTTGCCATCCTCTCTTCCTCCGACTCCGGTTATATCTTTGAAGTCCCCGACTCCTATTCCATTCTTGTTGCACCCGACTCCGGTTCCATCTTCACTTCCTCCTACTCCGGTTGCATCTCAGTCTGAGAAGATTAATGCCATCGAAGAGTTCCTTCGTGCAACTGACAAGTTCTGGGCCAGTGACACTGTCGCGGAACTTTGTGATGAGGAGATATCAAAATTCGTTTTAATGAGGAAGCTGAACGAGGATATCCCTACTTTCCACCTTCTACCACCTGAGCTTCGAACACCGGTTTGCAAAGAAACGAAAGAAGTTGATGATTTGGACGAAAGACTGGATGCAGCAAAGAAGTCGGCAAGTGCTAGAGAACATAATCATTCCAGTGAAGTGTATGGCCCTCTGTCGGATGAAGCTTGCACAACAGCCAAGAAGATCGGTTATCGTTCCAGCTTTATGTCCCAAAACAAGAGGATGATGGTGGATATGGATGAATGGGAGAAGCAGGTCATTGATTTTTGCTTGTTCGATGCAGAGTCTTTTTATGATGAAACGTAAGTTAATTTTTAATAGATTGTTTTAGCATTATTTTTATTTGTTTTGGTACTTTGCTCTTTTTTATTGTCATCATTCAAAAGTGACACTGTTGGTAAGTAAATGTGACTTTAATAGTTGATAGTAATCGTTATTTTTTGTTTTTTCTTTCCTGTAAAAAACTGTCATATTTGTACCAAAATTTGTCACTTTTGTCCAAAAAAGTGTCACTTTTGATTTTTTGCAGAAAAAGAGTTGCTACACAAATTATAGTAGTCAAGTTATAATTGGAAAAGTGTCAAATTGTTTTACACTTTTGTTGTTGATTCTTTTTCAGTGATATCCTGTTTCTGTGTGGAGTTGGTCGTTCAATTTCAAAGAAAGAGATGTTATCGTTAAATCAAAAACAGTGGGTGTATACTAATGTCATTGATGCATATGTGATGATTATAAATCATGCACAAGATGTTGATGACAATTGTAAACGTATATTCTTGGATACCACACACTGTGTAAGTTTTACAAATTAGTGATTTTCAATACTTTATATGCATAATTTGTTTGTATATTAACAGTTTTAATTTACTTCTTGTCAAAAGCTTTATCTCTCGAAGATCTTGAATGGAGTGGGGAAGGCCGATGAGAATGGTGCAGCTATGAGATCAAGTTGGGAGTCATTTATTGACGATGTTGGCAAGGCTGTGAGGACAACTGATATGGTTAGTGATCTTTTTTAATAGTCCCCTTTTTGTCTGTTTTTTCTGGTGAGTTGCTTTTTGTTAATGAATGTTTTGTTTTTTAAGTCGTAAAGTAATAAATGCAAATTTAATACTCTGCAGGTTTTTGTGCCTATACACTGGAATAATCATTTTTTTTTGCATCATGGTGAATTTTCGTGATAGCAAAATTCAAGTCTTGGATAATAGGACACAATGTGAGGATAATAATGATCAAGCTGTTGAAATTGTGGTATGCAAATGATCTGCTTTAATATTCTTTTTTTGAATCTGTTTTTTTTTTTTCCTGCTATAACCTGACACATTTCCACCAAAAGGTGTCACTTTTGATTTTTTACAGAAAACAGTTGCTACACAAATTATAGTAGTCTACTCATTTTAATATTTCTTACTTTTATATTATGTAGCACAAGCAAATTGCCATTTTTCTGCAAGAAAAAGATCACCCGAAGGGCATCCTTGTATGTGACTACACAGTGGAATTTATGAACTTCCCTTGGCAATCGTCGGCAGAGGCAAACGATTGTGGTGTGTTTTTAATACACCACATGGAGCACTTCAAATGTCAACTTTATGATAGCCCCGATGATCTGTCAAAGGTATTATTTCTTTTTATTTTTCTATATTATATTTTTTTGTGTAATATCAATGAATTGCATATTTTTTGTAAAACGTGATGAAGTATTTATTGGATTTTTTTTTTCTGAAGGCTTTAGTATGTAGAGTTCTGAGAGCGCAGATATGTCTCAGGGTATTTTTGAGTGATCTCAATATAGCAAGATCGGATGTTTTGGTTAAAGTTCTTGATTTTTGCTTGAAGAAAGACGAGTTCAGGAAGGCGATTGAAGAAAAGAAAAATAGTGTTGCTGAATTGAAGAAGAATAAGAAATCAAAAAAGTAGTTTGAGATCTTTTTTTTGGAGGATTATGTTATATTGTTTTCTGATGTTGAGAAGTAGGTTTTTGGATGTCAATTCTGTGAAATAACTGTCACATTTACCCTAAATGGTGTCACTTTGCGGAGAAAAGTGTCACTCGTTTTGCTAACGTGTCTTGGAAGCCAATGGTAGTAGATTTGTAATTCGGGAAGTGTTGCAGGTGCTGTTTTGAGAACAATTATCTGATTTAGATTTTATTCTTTGTTCTAGAACAATTATTCGATAATTATGGTACTTATTGTTGTTTATTTTTAATGCAAGAATTGTCACTTTTCGTAGAATAGTGTTGCTCTTTTGCTTACTTGTCTTTGATGTTAGTGAGTTTGTTTGCAGGTGCTATTCAAAATCAATTAAGTTATTAGATTTATGTTTTAAAAGCAGAACCATATTGGAGCCATTTGGGACCAAAATCAGATGAGTCTAGTTTTTATAGAGTGATTCAAGTGGATACGGTTAATTGGTCCCAGTGGGTTGGATGTTTGTCCGCCTGGTTTGATGGTGTTTGATCCCTGGTTTTGAATGAATAAACATTTTTTCTAAGTTATTGATATTATGCTTCTTTTCTTCTAATGAATATAATTATAATTACTTTAGAGTTCCATCATGTAGTAGAAAAATCCCAAAGAAAAATAAAAAAGAAGGAAAAGGACAAATGGGCTGGGCAGGGACTTGACCAAATGTCACTTTATAATACTGTCACTTCTTAAGATATTACTGTCACTTTATAGATAAAATGTGTCACTTTCTAATTTGATAGTAATCGTTATTTTATGTTTTTTTCTTTCCTGTAAAAAACTGTCACATTTGCACCAAAACATGTCACTTTGTCCACAAAAAGTGTCACTTTTGATTTTTTGCAGAAAAAGAGTTGCTCCACAAATTATAGAAAAAGAGTTGCTGCACAAATTATAGTAGTCAAGTTATAATATTGTCACTTCTTAAGATATTACTGTCACTTTATAGATAAAAAGTGTCACTTTCTGATATTTGATAGTAATCGTTATTTTATGTTTTTTTTTCCTGTAAAAAAATGTCACATTTACACCAAAATATGTCACTTTTGTTCAAAAAAGTGCCACTTTTGATTTGTTGCAGAAAAAGAGTTGCTACACAAATTATAGTAGTCAAGTTATAATACTTCTTAAGATAATGTTGTCACTTTATAGATAAAAAGTGTCACTTTCTAATATAATATCAAAAGTAATAATTTTACCCCAAAATTAAAAAAAAAATCACTACTAAAATAAACGAACATTGGGAGTCTTGGAACCAAATTCCAGGGCTTGATTGTCGGTAGGAACATTAGTAGTTTTCTTCTTCTTCTTGCTCTTTTCAATATGCCCCTGCTTCCTTTTACTTCTTCCCTTTGTAACAGAGCGAGCGGGATCCAAACACATAGTCGACGAACTTGAAACATTAGAAGATTCGTTTGGTTGTTGTATATTCACACAAAAAATGTGGGATTTTTGGAGCATTTAGACATGGGGAAAACTCGTGTGATGTGACGTTCGACGAAGATGAGGACGAAGAGGTCAACGCCGTGCAAGACTTCCAACCCAACAACAAATCGGATCAAAAGTTCACTAAAAACTACAATCCTTACTCCCACTCGTACAATCCAGGCCTCCGAGACAATTCAAACTTTAGTTACAGCCTGGGAAATCCAAATTACTTATCTACGTCGAAACAAACAGACTCTCAATATTTTCAGCCACCTCCACCAAACCAAAACAAAGGAAGCTCGGGTAACTATAGAACATATCCGAACAAGGGCCAAGGGAATTATCAACAACGCTCACCACAAGGGAACTCTGGCCAACAACAAAACCAATCTCCACAACAACAGCAAAATTCTACCCCTCATTATTATGCTAGTTTCATGTTGAATAGTTCCCAATGCAATTATACTACTACTGAACGTGAATTATTTGCTGTTGTGTTCTCATGAGATTAATTTCGTTCTTATATTTTTGGTTGAAAAGTAATTGTGCATACTGATCATGCAGCCTTGCGCCATTTATTTGTTAAAATTCAAAGTAAGCCGAGGTTGATTCGTTGGATACTTCTTTTGCAAGAATTCGACGTTGAGATTAAGGATAGAAAAGGATGTAAAAATATGGTTGCCGATCATTTGTCTCAATTGTTAGTAGATAGTGAGTCTAGTAAGCATAACTTTGTTAATGACATATTTCCTTATGAAGATGCTAACGCTATCGAAAACATTGATGAAACTTGGTATGCAGATTTTGTGAATTACCTTGCATGCAATATTATCCCTAACCACCTTTCTACCCAAGAAAAGAAGATATTTTTGTTTAAATGCAGGAGCTTCTTTTGGGATGATCCGTATTTGTACAAGCGCTGCAAGGATGGACTCTATCGAAGTGCATTCTTGACGAAGAAAGGATTGAAGTTTTGAGGTTTTGCCATGACGAGGGAGGACACTTTGGAAATCAAAAGATGGCCTTCAAAGTCCTCCAATCTGGTTTTTATTGGCCCTCACTCTTCGCCGATGCATACCAATATTGCAAGACGTGCGATAATTGCCAAATATCGGTCACAATAGGGAAAGAGAACAAGATGCTGAAGTGTAATTTTTTTTGGTTTTGAAAATAAGGGTTCATGTGGCTCGATATTATTGGACTTCGATTCAATTGAAGGACTCATTGTGTTTATAGCTTGAAGAAATAAAAGGAAAATGAAAATAAAGCAATTAAACTAACTAAACTAAGCTAGAAAATTAAATTGCATGTTGGTCGGATGCCTCGGTCGTGTGCCTTAACTGAAAATGCAAGGAACAATGAAAATTAAGCAAAAACAAGCAATGTTTCACCAAGTAAAAGCATGAAAGCTCAAGGTACAACCATGCTTGTATGAACATAAAATCCTAAATAATGCAAATGAGCACAAATCGAAAGCATCAATGGAAAGAGGAAGAAAAGTTGATGTCAAAGTTTAAATCTTTACGAGAGATAACAAGTAACAAAGCATAGATCTAAAATCTAGCATGAAACAATGCATGAAAATAAAAACCAAAATAAAGCATATGAAATTCTTGGAATAAAAACGATCAAGGACTTGATCTATGACCTAGACGTGTCACTCATCTAGATTCCCTGGACGATTCACAAGATCAAGTAAGAAATCAAGAGCTAAGGCAAAAAATATAAAATTGAAGAACATGCATGAAATTGAAGAACAAGGCATGAAAATAAAAGGAAGCTTACTTGAATTAAAGAAAAAGAGTAAAAAGCTTGAATTAAATTGCAACAAATTAAAAATCCAAGGGAGTACTTGAATTCTTCTTGAGCTTACAAACCCAAGGAATTGGGTAAAAAGGGAGATATCTATAAAAATGAGAGTTGGGTTTTATTTATACTAGGTTTAATTGAGTTTACATAGGCCAAATTAGCCTTAGAGGCTTAAAAATCCCAGGTTTGATCAAGATTGGCCCGTGTTGACCAAGATGGCTCAATGTGGTTCGACCATGGGCGAGCCGGCTCGGACTTGGGTGCAAGCCTTGGTCGGCGCATGGGCGCGGTGGGCTCTGAGCTAGGCGAGGCTGGGCGTGATTCTGTGCGAGGACTTAGGCGCCGTGCAGGCGCTTGGGTGGGCATGAGGTTGGGCATGATTCTAGGCGCCGCTTAGGCGCTAGGCTAGGCGATGGCGGGCGTGAAATTAGGTGCTGCGCAGGCGGCTTGGACTTGGCGAAGCTCAGCGAGAGAGGGCGCCGCTCTGGGCGAGATCTTGGGCCTAAGCGCGGGCGCCGGGCACTGCTAGGCACCAACTCGGGCTCTGAATGGCGAGGCAGGGCACCTCTCGGTGAGAACTTGGGCGCCTGTGTGGGCGCTGGATGCCTTAGGTGTGAGTTTGGGCAAGGCTAGGCTTGGCTAGGCCACCATTCCAGAATGTTAGCCACTTGAAGCTTGCTCTTTGCACAAATTTGGGCATGCAAATAGGCAAAGCTAGGCTTGGATTTTTGGCCTCCATGCCTTAGCTTGAATTTCAATCATTTAGCCACCTATTAAGTGAGAATTTTAAATATCAAAAACCCAAGAACTACCCCAAACCTCCAATTAATTGAAGCCATTGAACCCAATTAAAAATAAAATTAACAAGAAGCAAGAAAAATAACAAAACAAGAAAAACAAACGAAAAACCTAACGAAACTCGACTAAAAACTACTAAAATTAACATAAAAATCTAATTAAAAACATGAGAAAAACACCATAATTACATGTAAAACAACCACCCCACACTTATCGGTTTGTTCGTCCTCGAACAATGAAAAGAATCGAGAATGTACATGCAATGAAAATTATATGAAAAGAAAAATCCTTATGCTTATCCTTATTTAAATGATGAAAGTATCAACGAAAACTCGTTATCGTCAAGCATTGCTCGTACTACTCTTTCTCAAATGAAAACCAAATAGATGGCTTCCTCTCAAATGGAATTTTGAGGGTGTTCACTCAATTCACTCAAGTGTGTTTTATATGGAACATGTATACACTCGAATCGAACAATGCATGCACCTCGACAAGATTTCACAAATCGGAAACTCAAAATTACCCATTGTACATGACCAAACAAGAATCGAAAGAAGTCTTTATTTTGGGTTGTAATGTTGGCTCTTTGGTAAGGTATGGAATATTCGGATAAAATGGCTAACACACGATCAAACGTGATCAATAACACACAAAATCCTAACTTCTAAAACTTGAAGCTTATGATTGCTTCTCCTTTCTCGAATTACCAAAATTTCGTTCGAAACCCTTTCGTTCACTCACTCTTTTTCAACTTTTGCTTCACAACACTTAGAAACTTTTTGAATTTGCTTCTTTTCACTAAACTTAGCCTTTAGATTAGGCGTTTCACATTAACGCACGCTTAATCACTTTTCGTGATTTGTGTTGGAGTTTTATTCTTTTTTTTGTGAGTGTATAAGCAACTCAAAACCCGAAACCCACAATTGATTCCCTCACATTCTAGTCAACTCCCAATATACACTCTAACCTCACAACTTATGAAGATATAAGAGATAAAATCGATTTCGGCTAACAAGAAACGGGGCATATAAGCTCAAGGGGGCTCATTTGGGATTTTTAAGTAGCTTATATATTTGGATATGGCCGGAATAAGGGTGATATATGTGCCTTGAGATCATTTCCAAATCCAGTCATGTACGAGCAAAATCAAGCCACCTTAATGAAATTTCTATAAAAATGCAAGCAAAACTGATAATTCACACAAGGCTACTCACTAGTTTGCATCGAGTTTAAAACCAAAACCAAAACAGCTTCTGGAGCTTTACAATCTTTTCACGAGTAAAATGTTGATTATATATATATAGTCGGGTTTTGGACAAAGTACAAAAATTTAACTCCTCACACAAGAGGCCATAAACATGTAAAATCCCGACAAGTAAACTATTCAAACTTCCAAGCATGTGGAGATTTCTTAAACATGTAATAGACACACAAGACACAAAAATTGACCCAACCATATAAAAGGGCAAATACTAAGCGTCACTTCGCCAAGGCTCGAGTTAAGGAAGATAAATCATGCTTTGTGACACTCGGACCTTAACCACGTACCCACACCACACTTCAACCATGCAATGCCCTCATTGCATTTTAATGAAAAACAAGTAAAATAAGGTTGAGATAGAAGCTTCCTAAACCGAGCAATTTTGGGTCAAGCTCGGTGGGGTCAACTTAAGCAAACAAATAACCGAGCGACGATCAAAACATGGTTTGAGTCTCTCAGATTCATGTGCGCTTATTATCTTGACAAAACAATCATGGTTGGAGTCGGAATAACAAAATGTTATAAACGAGAAAAACTGTAATCACACAAAATTAGTAACACAAAAACATCGGCATGATAATTAAGTGTTCCACGACCAAATAAGAAAGCTAATAAACCTAAAGACATAAATTAAACATCTGGATGTCTCCAAATAATCCAAAAGTACCAAATAACAAACATAACTTACACAACCGAATAAAACTACTAGATTAAGAGAGTTTAAGAGATTAAAAAGGGTCGTGCTCTTTACTCTTTCTCTGTATTTCCTACTCGTCACTCTTCGAGTCGAAATCCTCCATGCCAAACCAGCATTCCATTCGACTCGCTATGGAATAGACAAATAAAGACAAGCTAGGGTATATAGCGCGAACAAGGATCGACAATCGGCGGACATTCTGGAGCCAAAAATGAGAAGATCAAGCCAGGAGCAGCCAACCCAGTCGATCGATTGCCTCGACTGCTTGACATAGGCTGGGCCTTGTGAAGATGAAGCAGTCGAACGTCTATTGGAATTCCTAATCCTCGAAAATAATATTCGAGGATAGAATCCAAATGATGGATCGTTACCAGATAACCGAGTGAAAGAAGCCAAGTGTTTACTTAACTACTGCTTCAATAATCAACATGCCATTTTCGAAGATGACGTCATAGCCAGAATCGTCAAACTTCAGAGCCGATTTAGGTTCTTCAATGAACTGATTCGGACCCCTGGTACTGTTTAGAATATGAATGTGAAAATGGTCTTAGGTGATCATAATGTACGAAAGAAGTTTATGCATGTAAGTTCTGCACTCCCTTTTCAGTTATTATAAGTAATTTGAATATTTCATTATTATTCTAACTTGTTGTGATGAATACAAAATTGTCCAATCAAAAGTTATTTAAACGCTTTTGATGAGGAACCCCAACTCACAAAAATGCAAGTACTCTTTGGAGATGTGTATCCAACTAACCATAGTGGAAGCTCTACGAGTGTAAGTACCGTTGAGCGTTTCATATTATTTTATTGACACTTTCTACCTGTGTGGATTGTGTTTGTGTTTTCGTTGTGTAATGTTTTTATATTGTTGTACCGACACTGCTCTATTGCTGTGGATTGTGTTTGTATTTTGTTGTGTAATATTTTTATGTTTTTGCGGGTCTATTAAGACTATACTTGTTCCACATTCTAGGCTTTCCACTGATCCATCCGTATATATAGTCCATTCTCCTTTTTCCTCGGGAGAACAGGCCAGTTCTTGCATGAAGTCCACCAGTGCCTGGGCCTTGATCACTATTCGTCCTTCGAAATGTATGTCAAGTTCACTAAGCTCAATGCTCTATTTTACCCGGCATCTCGAGACATCTGGTTTGCTCACTATTGCTTTCAAGGGCAAGTTGGTCCTGACTATTATCTTATGCGAGAGAAAATAAGGCCGAAGTTTGCGGGTTGTACCGATCAGGGCCAACATAGCTTGCTCTACCTCAACGTATCGAAGCTCGGCGTCATGCAACAACTTTCTCCAATAGTATACTGGCTTCTGTGCTCTACCCTCTACCTTGAGCAAAACCGTTCTCATCGCTTGTCTCCCCACAGACATATATAAGACCAAGGGCTCGCCCATGACCGGCTTAGTGAGCAACGACATACCAACCAATTGTTCTTTCAATCTATGGAATGCTACTTGGCACTCCTCATCCCATTGGAATCAAGCCTTTTTTCGTAGAGCTCAGAAAAATGGCAGGCTCTTCTCTTCCTAGCGGGAGACAAATCTGCTCAGGGCCACTATTCAAACTGATAGGCATTGCATCTCTTTCACATTTCGTGGGGGCTGCATGTCCATAATATCTTTGACTTTTTCCGGGTTAGCTTCTTGAAGTGTGGTTTTTGGTGGTTTTAGAAAATTAAAGGTTCATGGCTTGGTATTATCGGATTTTGATTCGATTGAGAGAATCAATGTGTTTCAAGCTTCGAAAAATAAATGAAAATGAAAATAATGCAATTAAACTAACTAAAATACACTAGAAATTAAAATTACAAGTGGGTAGGATACCTCGATCATATGCCATTAATAGAAATGCAAACAAGTAAAGGAAATAAGCAAAGACAAGCATTGTTTCACCATGTACTACCATGCATGCACAAGGTACAACCATGCATGAAAACTCATATAATGCAAATTAACGCAAATTGAAAGCATTAATATAAAGAGCCATGAAAGTTGACCTAAAAGTTTAAAACTTTAAGGAAAATAACAAGAAACGAAGAGTAGATCTAAGATTCAATCTAAAACTATGCATGAAAATAAAATTGCAAATAAAGCATATTGAAAACTCAAATCCAAGACAATCTAAGACCCGATCTATGATCTAGATGTGTCACTCATCTAAATTCCATAGCCAAATCATAAGATTCAACAAGTATTCAAGGAGCTAAGGCAAAAATCATAAAAGTGAAGAACATGCATGAAAATAAAGAACAAGCTTGAAATTAGAAGGAAAGCTTACTATAATTAAAGATGAGGATCCAATAGCTTAAATTACAATCAAAGTACTAATCTAAAGGAGTATTTGGATTCTTCTTAGGCTAACAAAGCCAAGGAAATGCTTGAATATTATATCAAAAACCCAAGAGAGAGAAAGTAGATCTAGAAATCTAAGAGAGAATTAAGCCCAATACTCATGAAAGAGTTGGGGAATGAGTTGATAATGCCTCAAGTCAAGTTGTGGGGTTTATATAGTTATTAGTAGGGGCAAACTCGTCAAAACATTCTGAATCTCGGACTCGTAGTCGATCGACTGCGACTCAGTCGATCGACTGCCTTGTCGATCGACTAAGGTTAGTCGATCGACTGCCATGCCAATTAAGGGAGCTCTCTATTGCACAGTATATTTTCGAGGCTTGCAGTCGATTCTCTTGGGAGCAGTCGATCGACTGCCTTGTCGATCGACTAAGGTTAGTCGCTTGGGCAGTCTATCAGTATCGATTTCCTCGTTTCGGCACGGATTTTTTGAGCTTCAAGGCCTTGATTCAATCCTCAGCAACTTAGAGCCAGTCCTATTCCTCGTGCCACCTACAATATAAGAATTTTGAATTCAAAACCCACGAATCATCATCGAGAAATGCATATACCAAGTTTCAATCCTAAAACGAGGAAATAACCGAAAAACCTAATGAGAAACGACTCAAAACTACTAGAAACAAAGCTGAACCCTAATAAAAAAGTACGAGAAAAACAAAACAATTACATGCAAAACAACTACCCACACTTATCGGATTGTTCGTCCTCGAACAATGAAAAGAATCGAGAGTGTACATGCAATGAACATTATGTCAGAAGAAAAATCCTTGTGCTTATCCTTATTAATAAGATGTAAGTATCAACACCAACTCGTTATCGTCAAGCATTGCTCATATTACTCTTTCTCAATTGCAAGCCAAAACGATGACTTCCTCACAAATGGCATTTTGAGGATGTTCGCTCAATTCGCTCAAGTGTTTGATATGGGACATGTGTACGCTCAAGTCGGTCAATACACGCACCTTGTCAAGATTTCACAAATCGAACGCTCAAAATTACTCAAAGTACATGACCAAATGAGATTCGAAAGAGGTCTTTATTATGGTTTGTAATGTTGGCTCTTTGGTAAGGTATGAAATATTTGGATATAGTGGCTAACACATGATCAAACGTGATCAATAACACACAAAATCGTAATTTCTAATACCCGAAGCTTATGATCGCTTCACCCTTCCCAAATCACCAAACTCTAAACCGAAAACCTTTCTTCTTTCACACTCTTTCCTGACTTTTATTTTAAAACACTTAGAAGCTTTATGAGTTTGCTTCTTTTACAAAAATTAGCCCTTTTTGAAGGCTTTTCACTTGAACGCACGCTTTATCACTTTTCGTGATTTGTGTTGGAGTATTATTCTTTTTTTTTGTGTGTGTATAAGCAACTCAAAACCGAAAACCCACAATAGATTTCCCTCACATTTCTCGTCAACTAACAACATACCCTCTCACCTCCCGATTTAAGGAGATATAAGAGCTAAAATCGAGCTCGGCTAACAAGAAATGGGATAGAGGATCTAGGGGGCTCGTTTTTAATTTTAACTAGCTTATATATTTTGATATAGCTGGAATAAGGGTGATATATGTGCCTCGAGGTCATTTTCAAATTCAATCATGTACGAGCAAAGTCAAACCTCAATGCAATTTCTATAAAAACGCAAGCAAGCCAAATAATCACACAAGGCTACTCACTAGTTTGCACCAAATTTGGGAGCGAAATCAAAAGAGCTTTTAGTGCTTTGCAATATTTTCATGAGAAAATGTTGATTATATATGTATATATAGGCGAATTTGGACGAAGCACGAGAATTCAACCCCTCACACAAAAGGCCATAAACATGCAAAAATCCGACAAGTAAACTATTCAAACTTCCAAGCACGTAGAGTTGCTTAAACATGTAATAGATACACAAAAGACACAAAAATTGACTCAACCATATAAATGAGCAAATAGTAAGCATCACTTTGCCAAGAATGCGTCACTTCGACAAGGCTCGAGTTAAGAACAACAAAACATGCTTGATAAAAACCCGGACCCTAACCACCTACCACCCCACACTTAAACTATGCAATGCCCTCATTGCATTTTAATGAAAATCAAGTAAAAGGGGGATGAATAGAAACTTCCTCAACCGAGCGAGTTTGGGTCGAGCTCGGTGGGGTCCACTTAAAAACCAAGCAATCCAAGAAAAAATTGAGCATGGCTAGTATCTCCCGACTTCATGAACGCTACCAACTTATCAAATCGCCAAAGGTTGAAGCCGAAAAACCAAACCTAGAAAACAAAATAACATGAAATTCAAAAACACAAGAATATATGTACATAAACCCAAACAAAACGAAACTAAAGACCGAAAAAGGACCAAAAGACAACTCGAAAATATTTTTTTTTTAGTTTTCAATTTTTCTAATGTTTTTGGATTTTCATTTTAAGAAGAAAGAAAGAAAATAAAAGAAATAAACTAGAAGAACTTGGGTTGCCTCCCAAGAAGAGCTTATTTTACGTCACTAGCTTGACGAACTCCCTTTTTGCTCAAGGTGTAGTGGCGGTGGGAGGGTCCACAAGAGCAATAACCTCCTTGTCGGTCGGAAATAGAAATCCGGGGTGATAGGGCTTCACTCGGTGACCATTGACTTGGAACTTCTCTTGGGTCTTGGGGTCGGACAAGGTCACCGCCCCACTCGGGTTTACATCTTCAACGGTGTAGGTCCCCATCTTGATTTTAGCTTGCCGGGGTGGAGGGCCAAGCGCGAGTTATAAAGCAAAACGGGCATTCCTACTTCAAGCTTCTTTGGGGCTAACCTCTCGTCATGAGTTCTCTTTGTTCTTTCTTTATAAAGACGAGCATTGTCATATTGAATATCCTAAAACTCGTCAAGCTCCTCCAATTGCAACATCCTCTCAAGACCGGCCTCCTTCAAATCCATTCTCACGGCTCTCATTGCCCAAAACCCCTTGTGTTCAATCTCCACGGGTAAGTGGCAAGATTTTCCAAAGGCCAAATGATAAGGGCTCATGCTTAGAACTGTCTTATAAGCCGTCCGAAGGGCCCACAATGCATCACTTAGCTTCCTTGACCAATCCTTTCTATTAGGTTGCACCGTCTTCTCAAGCACGCTTTTCACTTGTTTGTTGCTCGTCTCAACTTGCCCCGAGGTTTAGGGGTGATAGGGGGTCGCTACCTTGTGCTTTATACCATAAGCTCTCATTAGTTTCTCGAAAAGCTTATTGCAAAAATGACTCCCACCATCGCTTATTATCACTCTCGGGAAGCCAAAACGAGCACAAATATTCTCTTTCACGAACTTGACAACCACCTTGGCGTTATTCCTTGTCGTGGGAATGGCCTCAATCCATTTAGAAACATAATCAACCCCTACAAGAATGTACTCGTAGCTGTCAACCGACTTTGGAAATGAGCCCATGAAGTCTATCCCCCACACCTCGAAAATCTCGACCACCAATTTTCCCACCAAGGGCATTTCGTTCCTCTTCGAGATACTCCCCGTCCGTTAACATCTATCACATGTTTGTACGTGGACTTGGGAATAATAATGGAGGGACGGCCAATATAAACCCGAGCTTAGGATTTTAAGAGCTATTTTCCTCCCTCCAAATCGGCCTCCGGCTTGGTGATCATGACAAAACGTCAAGAGATCTTGCATTTCCTCTTCGGGGATACACCTCCTAATCATCCCATCTTTCCCAACCTTATACATGAAAGGGTCATCCCAATAAAACTTCGGCACTAATCTAGGAAGCGTTTCCTTTCTTGCCAATCCATATCCGGCCTAAGCTCTCCATTAGCCAAATAATTCGCATAATCGGCATACCAAGGCGCTTGAGCCACTTCCATCAAATTTTCATGGGGAAAGTTTTCGCCGATAGCCGCTCCATCCCCTCCACTTGTGACCATCCTAGAAAGGTGATCGGCCACCGCATTCTCGCATCCTTTCCGATCCTTGATCTCAATGTCAAATTCTTGAAGTAATAGGACCTATTGGATGATGCGGGGTTTAACTTTAGGCTTAGAGAACAAATATCGCAATGCGGAATGATCGCTATGCACCACGACACGTGATCCAACAATGTAGGACCGAAACTTCTCTAAAGCAAAAAACCACGGCCAAAATCTCTCTCTCTAGGTTGTTGTGTAGTTCTTTTGTGCATCTTTGAGCATCAAACTCGCGTAATAAATCACCCTTAGTAACTTGTCGACGCGTTGGCCAAGAACGACCCCACCGCTTCACTCGATGCATCGCACATAATTTCGAAAGGCGAGCTCCATTCGGGAGCTACGACAATGGGGGAGGACATGAGGCTCTTGTTAATCTCCATGAAAGCGTCCTCACAAGCTTCACTAAATTCAAAAGGGACTTCATTACTCAACAACCGAAACAAGGGGCAGGCAATTTTCGAAAAACCTTTAATGAACCGCCGATAGAAACCGGCATGCCCTAGGAAACTCCTCACATCTTTCACATTAAGAGGAGGGGGTAACTTTTTGATCACTTCCACGTTAGCTTTGTCCACCTCAATCCCCTTCTTCGAAATCACATGTCCGAGTACTAGCCCACTTTGAACCATGAAGTGGCTCTTCTCCCAACTCAAGGTCAAGCTTGTCTCTTCACAACGGGCTAGCACTTCCTCAAGGTTTCTCAAACACTCCTCAAACGAGTCCCCATAGATGGAAAAATCGTCCATGAAAACTTTAAGATACTTGTCGATCATGTCGGAGAATATTTATAGCATGCATCTTTAGAAATTCCCCGGGGCATTGCATAGCCCAAACGGCATCTGATGGAAAGCGAAGGTCCCAAATGGACAAGTGAACGTCATTTTAGCTTGGTCCTCAGGCGCGATAGCAATTTGATAATAGCCTGATAAACCGTCCAAGAAGCAATAAGAGTGGTGGCGGCTAGTTTATCTAATATTTGATTGATGAAAGGTAGGGGAAAATGATCCTTCTTTGTAGCCGCATTCAAATTTCGGAAATCGATGCACATCCTCCACCCCATCGTCTAAATTGAACTTTTTCGCGTTTAAAATTTAAAAGCTCGTCCGCAAGAGAACGGAGCTATTGTAGGCGATAAGCTGACTCGACTCGAATCACAAGGAAGACTAATCGGAAACTATTTCGGCGTTCGATTTTACGTACATTACTACTAAATTAAAAACTAACTAAACTAAACCAAACACGCGATCCAATTTGGTTCACAAGTTCTAACATCTACGAGCATTGAAATTAAAAGTTTGAAAAACCATTAATAAAGGAAGGGTCTAGTGCGCCGTAATCATCTCCACGATCGGGGTTGTCAGTCCCGATGGTTCTAAACGACCCTAAGCACACTAGACCAATAAACTTAGCCGAAAAAATATCATCATGATCAACTTCATAATAACAACGCAAGCATGATCACAATCGATAATAAACAAACAACTAATCTAACGAGACTAACAACTAAACTAATAAGCAAATAACATAAATTAACAACTAGGAAAACCAATAAAAGGTTTATACTAAATTAACAAAATAAAAGTACATAACAACATCAAAGCAAAGATTATTAAAGCCAAATACACAAAGCAAATAAAAAAGTGCAGAAAAACTAATAATCTAGAAAACATCAGCCATCGAATGATCTTCAGCGGCGAGACACGGCCTTGAACGTCGGACGGCATAGAAATCGACGAAACTACGAACTATTGGACTCTAATCTTGCGTGAATCAAAAGGTGGCATGAACCGAGGGCTCTCTACATTATTCTGAACTTTCCCCCTCGTCCAAGCACTGGAAAATGAAGAAAACCACCGGCTTTTATAGATTTTTCGAAAATAACCGCTCAAACTGCCGGAGCATCGACGGTGCGTCAATCGACGCGTGCCAGGCGCTTGCGTCGACCAGGCAGTGCGTCGATCGACGCGAGCCAGGATCGACGCAACAGAAAGTTTGCACTGATGGTGCATCGATGGTGCGTCGATCGACGCGTGCCAGGCGCTTGTGTCGACCAAGCAGTGCGTCGATCGACGCGTGCCAGGATCGATGCAACATAAAGTTTGCATCGACGGTGCATCGATCGATGCGTCGGCAGCTAGTGTCGGCATGACTCGAACACTGGGTAACCCAGTGTCAGACAGCTACCCAGTGTCAGGTAGGTACCCAGTGTCAGCTCAGTACATTGTTCGTCCAATTTTCGTCGTCTCAAGCTATAACACTAAAATAAAGCTAAATTAGATTATTTCATATAAAATAAAGTAAAAACACATTAAATACAAAACGAAATGAAAAACATCAAAAGGAAGAAAAATAATAAAAAGATAAAGCTAAACACCCTAAAAGCACACAACATACAATGCAAAAGCACACGAAAATCACATACAAATATGTACAAACCAATTCCCCCACACTTAGCTTTTTGCTTGTCCTCAAGCAAAATCTAATCTCGACGTAGACAAGGAAAAGCTAATTACCCGATGACTTAATTACTAATGCATCCATATGATTCAAGAAGTTGATGCATTAGATCGACTAAAAACTCAACTAAAAGGACGACATGATAACGTTGAAATAAGAGATTTAGACTATCTTCCGAACACCTAAAAGTAACGAGTTGACTTCCATGTACGTCACCCATCCATGCCTCGGCCAAAGTCTATCCCTGCTCAAACCGCCAAATCGTCACCCGACTAGCCCAGTCATCTATACACCTCTTTAACAATACAATCTACGAAATAAAAACGAAAATAAGAACTTAACTTGTACAAGGTTTTCTCTTCTTGTACTTATTCTTTCTTTTCTTTTCTTTTTTCTTCTT